>VMDR010025879.1:0-14249 GCA_007922815.1 Macrotus californicus
CTGTAATATGTGCCTTCAGTGAACAAGGTGATCTCTTCAAATTTTATTCTCACTGGGGAGACAGATAATAAGCAAGTGTGCAAATATTAAATACAATAAATATCAGCAAAAGATAAATGATTTATTATAAAATATAAAAAGCATCCAGAAATATTTGGATTGTTTTTAGTTTACTTAATCATATTCTTCTATATTAAAGAAATTGAGTTACATGTTCACTGTCCTAGGTACTCTGCCAGATAAATCAGGGTTGGCAAACTTTTCCTGTAGACACACCTAATAAATATTTTAGGCTCTTCAGGCCATAAGGTGTTTGTCACAGCGGCTCACCTCTGTCCTTGCAGCTCAGAAGCAGCCCTGAGCAAGACACCAACAAATACCCATGGCTGTATTCAATTCAAACTTTATTTATGGACGCAGCTTTGAACTGCAATAATCTTATGTCACTAAATATTAATCTTCTTTTGATTTGTTTTCAACTACATACAAATGTGAAATGTATTCATATTTGGCCTGCCATTCAGAAGAGGCAGCAGGCTGGATTTGGTCCCAAAGTTCCCTGATCTAGACCAGGTTCTCCAATGTTAGTGGGTGTGCAGATTACCTGAGATCTTGTTAAAATGCACATTCCAGCTGGACCTGAGATTCTGTCCTTCCAAAAAACGCCAACTGCATGCTTACGTTGCAGATCTGGGGTTGCACAAATACAGAAGTTATTTTTATGCACACACAGAAAAACTCCTGCGAAAGTGCTATAAAAAAGTGCTATAGAATCTATCTCTGGATAGGGGAGCAGGGCAATAGGGAGTAAATAGGACATTCACTACATTTTTTAAAACTTCTGTTTTACTCGATCTTTTAAAAACTGAAATTGTATTTCTAAAATATTTTTTTTAAGAATACACAATCCAGGGCAAAGAAGAATACATCTGGTGGGGTCATAAGATGGAATATTAAGTAACTATTAAACTTGCTTCATAAGAGTAGTAACCAATGTGGGGAGTATGTGTAATATCATGTTAAGAAAAATAATTTGAAATATACACAATGCTTTAATTTTAACAAATATCCAAATATCCAAAGGGGTGTGTCACACCTGTTGAAATGTAAAGATGCTCACAGTTTGGGAGGGAGGATGATTTTTCCTCTAAGAACTGGGCAGCTACACAAAATAGAGGTTAATTATTCTTTGAAGAACAGAAATATGACTTATTTTGTTCAAACTGAGACAAATAAAAAGGAAATATAGATTGATAAAATAAACCTTAGAAAATAAATCTCGTGGTCTCTGGTGGATCCCCACCATCTCCCTGCGTAGCCCATGCTCTGTTTGGACAGCATTGAGTCTCACATAGTTCTTAATGCTGTGCTCAAATTGGAGAAGTATCACCCGCTGGCCTCCCTTGTCCTTCTTGGAATCATGGGGAAAAGTCATGAGATATGCAAGACTCTTCGAGGGACCAGAGTCTCCGAATACCACTGCCCTCCTGCTTAAGAAGCAAATGTCCTGATTTGGCCCTGTTCATTGTCATACCCTGCATTTGAGTCCAGCTCTAAATAGTTTCAAAAGCCTTTAGTATCCTCTCATTTAATCCTAACAACATCCTCAGATGTAGACTGGGCAGGGACTTAAAAGACACAACTCAGTGTTTATATGACTTGCCTAAGGACACATAGCCCATGGATGGTAAAGCTTGCAAGAGAAGCTGAAATCTGATTTTTGGCGTGGCTTGCTTTCCAATAAGCCCCTTGTTGATTTGGCAAAGGGGACAGACCCAGAACTAGATGATAGACAACTAGACTTGTAGGGACGTTTCACTTTGTTTCAAGTTCAAATTTTCTGTAGCTTTTTGGATCCCTCATTGAATCCAGCATAAGAAAAGCAGGAACTGAAATAAACTGGGGCACATTTAACCCTGATGTTATGTGTCAAAATACCATTTGGATCTGTCTGTTTGAATCTACATTCCAGGATTTTTCACAACAAAGAATAAATAAATACATGCATTCTTGAGCACATGCTTCCTGAGTTGGGGAGTTTATTTTTTGTGATTTTTTTATGTTTTTATTTTTTGGTACCCTGATTGCTATTCCAAGCTTATCTTTTGATCTTCCAAGATAAATGCTATTTTTTTAATTGCTTTTGAAGTTGCCACTGTATTTTGGCTTTCATATGTTGCTTTATTCACATTTTCTTGTTTTTCCTACTATATATTACATTTCAGAGGCTTTAAGAAACAACCTTTTCACTTGCAAAATTCCAATTACAGATTTTTAATAAAAAGAGGTGTAGCCACTCTTCTTTGTTATTGTAGACTGAGTCAAAATCTATTAGTAAATTAAACTGAACTTACTTCTTTCACAAAGGAAGAAATTTATAAATCAAGAAACTCAAGGTTACCATAGCAATCCATGGCATCTAAAGATTAGAAACAGAGGACTATATTCTACTTTCTAGAAAACACTTCATTAGAGAAAAGAGATATGTCTTCAGGGTGGAATATGATAATATGAGTAGATCATTGCTTAACAAAAATACTTCCATTTTCCCCCCAATTAAAAATAATGCCGGGTATAATACTTCTGTCTTTGGTGTTGCTTGATATTTATTCAATAACAGGAATGGGGGAGAATGGCGTGGATAGCAGACTATATGTATTGAAAAATATTCTAGCTTTGGCAAAAACGTTATGTGGGAAACTGGGCAAAAGAAACGAGACTGGAAAGAAGAAGGCTTTTCTTAAAAGGAAGGGGAAAATCAAAGGGGAACAAAGTCAGATCCGAGGTGGACTTTCTGAAGGAACCAACACAAAAATTATGTGTGCGTGTGCCGCGTATGTCTTTGTATGGTTTCTGGTCTTTTGGCTCATCAAAGATCTGCCAAATAGGCCTGCTGCAGTGGACATCTGTTGTTTTCGCCTGCCCAGCATCCATTCTTCCTCCTTTTGGTAACAGCATTTCAATTTTCCTTTCAAAAACTACGATTTGCCCAACATGTATAATCTTTGTGGAATATTCATTCAAGGTGTCTTGCCGTCCGCTGGCCAGAGGATAGGCACCCGACCCTAGTAGGCCATCCAAACTCTCCCTTGGGCATCTAAATCTTTCATGAATGATATATGGGCAGGAAGTGGTTGGCGGCGATCCATCTCAACTGTAGCACCATGAAGAGATTCCCGTTTGCTTCTTGCTATTTGATACTGAGAGCCTCCCTGTTACCATTTTTTCAGAGGCCTGATTGCTCAGGGTTTCTTTGCATTCAGATTTTTTAAATTGTTTTATTGTCTTTCAAGTACAGTTGTCTGCATTTACCCCCCACCAATCCCTCCACTCCGGCCCCAGCCATCCCCACCTCCCTCCCCCGATTCCAACCCGCCTTGGTTTTGTCCATGAGTCCTTTATAGTTGTTCCTGAAACCCTTCCTCCCTTTCCTCCCATTATCCTCCCCCACCTCCCCTCTGGTTACTGTCAGATTGTTCTTAATTTCAATGTCTCTGATTATACTTTGCATTCAGATTTTTAAAAATTAGCTGAAGTTAGCCAGACTTAGTTTCTGTTCCTTGTGAGCAGACTCTAACCAATCTCCATGCCAAAGGGGGCAAACGACACTGCAGACAGCTAGCTTGTATACTTCACATTTTCCCACTTGATCACTGAGTATCATTTGGGAAGCACCATGGCCAGAATGCGAACATTTTCTAGGGCTGGCTTCTGTACTTTTCACCAGGTTCTTCACCTTCCAGACACCTGCCAGCAGACGATTGAACTGATTCATTTAGAGTTTCAGGGTACCTGGGAGGAAGAGCCACAGTGGATTGTACAAGCCCGTGGTCCAGTTGGTTATCCCAGTAAAGTAGCACAAGAGAAAGGGGAACCCATGCCAATGATCCACCCGTTGGTAGGAGTTGGTAAGCCAAAGGCAACAGTGGACTGTGGCCACGGACTAGCTCTCCAGGACATAAAGAAGCCCAGAAGAGAAGATGACTCAATCATCCAACTAGTTTATATAAATAGAATAATTCATAAAGGTTGTTCAAGAGAGCTTAGGGAAAAAAAACTAATCAGCATTTGTGAAGGGGAACTTGCTATGTTTCAGATATACAGTGCCCTGCCCTGACACCCACACTTCTTATTTTTTATTTACTTCAGAATCCATCTCTTGGAATTTCTTTCATGACTTAGGGAGGTAAGATGAGCCCACTTTCCAGATGAGAAACATCAGTGCCTTTGACAAATTACTTATTCAAAATTAGAAAGCTAGTAAGTAGAAATACCTAATTAAGTTCTTGCTCTTAACACTCGGAACTTCTGTACTTTTTATAGTTTGGAATAAATTTCAAATTCCATCGATTTTACAAGTTACACTACACCGTATGTGTATGTGTACTGAGAACAGTGCACTTGTCTCTTTCAGAACAATAAAGAACAAGTCAAATTAAATCTTCCGTTTTCTGGAGTCAATAATAGCACCCAATCCAAAAGATACTGTGTGCGAGACGCCTCCTTCCCACTCTACCCTTAGGCATCCAGCTGGTCTCCTATTGGTCTGTTGTAAGCCCCAAGTACAGTCCATCCTTAATTTACCTCTCTGACGATTGGTTTCTCCTTTCTCTGTTCTCCCCGTAGGGGCTGATTATAGCTGTAGTGTCACTTTTGGTTACATAGCTGTCTTCCTCAGTAGACTGTGTGTTTCTCTAAGTGTAGAACTCAGTTTATTCATCAGGATCTTCTCAGAACCCTCCACAACGCCTGGCACATGGCGGCACTCAGGAGTGTCACCGAATGAATGATCTAATGAAGCCTTTATTTGAAATCCAAATTGACCTCTACCTTGCAAGTACATTTTTAAAAACAAAGCTTCCGATGCTGGATGTCTTCTCCTTCCCTTGATTTCAATTATTTACATCAGAATTACTTAATCATGTGGCAGATAATTAAGGAATACATTATTTATGTTAAATAAATTAACCTGACATCACTTCTCCTCTCCAACCCCTTGGCTGCATACAGAGCCTGAGCCTCTGTCATCTCCAAGGAGCTCCCGGGTCTTTCGGGCCTGGGCACAGCCCCATCATGGATGTGTATTCTGCCAGGTCCTCAGACAGGGTTGCCTCTCAGCACTGTGACCCCACGCTCGTTTCTCCATCCTGCCCTCCCTTCACCTCACTTTTTAATTCTGAAAGTTGTATGACCATGGGCCAGCTCCTCACTGGGGCCTCAGTTCCCTCTCCTCTTAATGGCTCACAGAATTGTGGTAAGGATTTAAGGAGGTATTTCCTTGGACCTTTTAGGAAATGAAATGACAGCTCAAACAATTTTATGTTCCAAAAATGTGTTAGCATCCCATTTTATGTCTGTGGGAGGCATCCATATTTACCAGCAATAAAGAGGAGTTACAAATCTACGGAATACTAGAGCTGGAAGCATTTTATCATAATAATCTATGCCAACTTCTCTATCTACAAAATGAGAAAATAGGCTCAGAGTGCATAAGTCATTTTCCCAAGATTTACTAAAGTATTAATAGTAACGATGAACATGTATTAATAATAACTAACATTTAATGAGTCCCGGTCTATACCAGCCATTGTGCTAAGGGGCTCACATATGTTAGCTCCTTAAAGGATCACAACACTCCCTTGGAGGAGTATTACCATCCTCATTTGAATGATGAGGAGATGGAGGCAGAGAGTTTAGATTATGTGCTCAAGGACATGGAAGTAGGAAGTGGCAGTGTTAGGGCTCAAGCCCAGGCTCCTCTTAGGTTGAGAGTCCACGTTCTTGCTCCCTTTGCTAAATGAGTTTCCCCAACAGTAGCCAGTTATGAGTAGGGTCCAGAGTAGGCCCTGGAACCCTGACCTCTAGCTTCCAAGGCAGGGAGACTTTGTGATACTGTCACTTAGCCTCTGACATGTCCAGCCACATAGCTTATGGGTATATAGCTCATCACAGACAAAAGGCCTTTTTGTGCTAAGACAGCCACACTAGGTCCCTACTGGACTCTTGACAGAGCTTTATGGCTGGGCCCTGCGAGTCAGCACCCATGTGTCTGTTTAGACACCCTCTTTGTATCAGCACTTGGGACTGTGGAGTTTTAACGTTGGGAAAAGCAATCTCTCCCTTATGAGCAAATGGTAAATGCTCTCTGAAATATTTGTTGGATTTTCACACCTAATGGATGCATCTTAGCACATTGATTAATAACATAATCTATAGACATAGCTGTTTCCTGTTATGTAGGCAGGCGCTTTCTTGTGTGGTATATGACACTCGGTGTTCTGTCTGCCCCCAAATGGGGCTTTTTGATCGCAGATGTTGAGTATAACTGTTGATTTGGGCTCAGCAGTGTTCCATTTTCTGTATTTATGTGGAAGCCGTTGAAGGCTTCAGGGAATTTATGTAGCATGCCAGTAGTTTAGCTCACATGCGGGAAAATGCTGTGCCCATATTTGCTGCATGGACTACGTGCTTTATTAAATCTGCAGCGATGGTTGAACATGCTGTGTTGCTCAGAAGACAGTGTTTTCCCCAGAGAAGTGATCCAATGTCTGATTGACAGAGCAGCTGACCACAAGGTCAAGGTTGCTTAGTGGTATCGGCCATCTGTTATCTTGGCAAGTATTTAACTGGAGGGCATTAATGTGTTTCTAATTTCCCACTTGATCTGAATAAGGCTAAAAAGACATTCACCATTGGGAGCTGCAGAGGAGACCGGCGTTAACAGTCCACCTCCTGGCTGGCTTCCTGCTCAGGGTGGCATGGGCTGTGCTCAGCTCTCCTTGCTGGGTCCCTCACCCCAACAAGTCATGGAGAGGGCAGCCCGTTTTGTCACATAGAGAAAAGCAAAAGTAGCTCTCATCAGCGGGATTTTAATAAACAGTTTTAAACCACTCCGGAAGGTCTTGATCATTACAAACCTTTCTAAAGTAAAACAGCCAACTCTTCAGTTTTGCTAGAAGGCAACGAAGTCTCAACATCTATTCTCAAGTTCATTTCTCACTGCCCCATTTGGCTGAGAAGTCTGTGCAGAAACAGGATTTTGATTAAGAGCTTAATATGCAAGGAAATACTTACCTATTGTTAATCCTGCTGAATGGGTGAAGGCAAAATTGAGGGCTCCAGAGCTCGCAAGGTAAATGACCAACTCACTTCTTTGTGCTTTCATCTCTGTAAAATCCTCAATGAGGAAAGCATCTCAGAAAAAGATGAGCTCCCCCATGTCCTCACAGCCAACATGAAAGCACAGGTGAGCCATACTGACTAACAGCAAACAAGGTTTTAACATGATCATGAATGCAGTAGTAGTGTTAGCTGCTGACCATTGATCAACTGGGTTTAGGCAGCTCTCCCTTTTAAACTAAAACAAGGACTAAAAGCAGATGGAGAAGCAACTCTTAAGCAGACTTTAAGTGAATGAAGAAAAATAACCTCTTTCCAGACACGTGCTTTAAAACAGAACAGAGCCACCTAGAGATAGGAGGCTTTCTTAAGGAGACTCTTACCACCAAAGTTTTGTTCTTCAGTTAGGGACTTCAACTCCCCAGAGGCGTTAGTCTAACAGAGGGTCCACATGTGTGGGTGAAACTTTCAGAAGATAATTCCAGACCTCTCTTTCCTCATGATTTTTATCTTTAGCTGGTAACATGTCCACATCACTTTTTTTCTTATGTGGTCATGAACAATGAATGGAGAAGTTTGAACCTGACCTGCTAAAACAAAAATGTAGACATTCTCCTTAGGACGTGACAAGTCTCAAAGTCCTCCAAGGCTGAAGACACTCGAGTAAGCGTGGAAACCTGAAGACACTCGAGTGAGTGTAGAAACCTGAAGACACTCGAGTGAGTGTAGAAACCTGAAGACACTCAAGTGAGTGTAGAAACCTTAAAACTAGCAAGGAAATCAAGCCTAGCCCCAAAGAGACTCTCTGGGTTTTCTTGTCTCAGAGAAAAGAAGGGATATGGGGGACTCCGGTGGGATTTAGAATTGGCCAGTTTGGCTTTTTCAGCCATTGTGATGACACTGCTGTGCTTTTGATTAACAACAAAAAAAATTCCTAGATATTCTACTTTCTTTATGTTCCTCCAAATGTATTCATAGCCTTTTCTATGGCAAATACTCAAAGAATACCCTCTAGGTATTTTCGTTGTTGTTGTCATTATAACCAGAAACGCAAAACTGATACCACAAAAAGAGACCATTCATTGTTCATGACCACATAAGAGAAAAAGTGATGTGGACATGTTATCAGCTAAAACATCCACCTGAGGGGGGAAAATACATATTTTTCTTCTTAACCATTATCAGACTAGTGTTGACTGAGCTGCAGAGAAATTATAAACCATTGTAACAGGCCAGGTGAAAAGAAGCTGAGAAACGAGGAAAGTAGATTGTCAAGTGATTGAAATGAAATCGCCTCGCCATTCTAATGATAGACAGTCACGCCTCGGCGCTCGTCGGCTTCAGAACCCGTCAAACCCCGTATGCCTCACACTTTGATAAGAAAACAACGTTTCAGCACTCGGCACTTGCTCCGGACTTGTCGCACTTGCCAGAACTTGTATGAGTCACGCCACCACCCCCGTCACCTCCCCCCAACAAGAGAAAATGCTTCATCACTTGTCGCTTACTCCGCACTTCTCAGTTTCGGCACTTGTCATGAGTTCCGGAATGCCTTGATGGATGTGGAGATACCACTGTATTTGCCTAATTGCAGACTAGTTGGCAATTTCTTGTTTTGTTTTGTTTTGTTTTTCATCATCTGATTTTTTTGGGGGGGGGGTATTTTGTTCTCTTTTTTACCTTTCATTCCTGAGGGATATTTTCATTGGTATCAAATTCTGGGTTGACAGTATTTTTCTTTTTTTATACTTTAAAAATGCTGTGATACTTCCTTCTGGCTCCCATGATTTCTGAAAAGAAATCTACAGTCATTCAAATTATTATTTCTCTATGTGGTAACATGTCACTTTTTAAGGTTTTTGTTTTTGTTTTTGTTTTGTTTTGTTTATAGAAGTTTAATTGTGTTTTGGGGCATGGGTTTCTTCGAACTTTTTCCTGTTTGGAATTTGTTGAGCTTTTTGGATCTATTGGTTCGTGTCTTTCTTAAAGTTGAGAGGTTTTCAGCCATTATTTCTTCACTATATTTTTTAATACTGTACTCTTTCTCCTCTCTCCAAGGCAGTAAAAGATAATCTGTTATTATCCTACAAGCCCCTAAGACTCTGTTTATTTTTTCTTTTTGATGTTTAGATTGGACTATTTTTATTTTTCTATCTTTAGATTCACTGACTATTTTCTCTTTTATCTCCATTCTGCTACTGCGCCCATTAAGTGAGTTTTTAATGATATTTATTATATTTTTTTCAATTCATTAGTTCAATTACTTCTTTATGGCATCTGTTTTCTTTGAGGAGACGTTCTATTTTTCCATTTGCTTCAAGTGTATTTACAAGTGTTTGTTAAAGAATTTTTATACTTTAAATTCTTTATATAAAATAATTCCAACAAGTCTGCCATCTGGCAATCAATGTGTGTTTGTTGTCTTTTCCCATACAAGTTGAGAGTTTCCTAGTTCTTTGAATATCTGGTCATTTTGGTTTTAGTTGTGGACACTTGGAGTATTATGTAGTCCTTGGAGGACTTTGAGACTTGTCACGTCCTAAGGAGAATGTCTACATTTTTGTTTTAGCAGGTCAGGTTCAAACTGCAAGTTTCATTGTGCCATTTTGGGGCTATTGCCTCCATGTCACTTCAGTGTCACACCGTTTGCAGTAGCATTCAGATTTGTCCCACCTATGTGCCATGGTGGCCAGTCAGGGACCTGGATCTTGGTATATTTTTTAGTTCAGCTTTAGAATTATTTACTGTGCTTATTAGATCAGATCTCTGCATGTATGAGTCCCACAGTTCATAAAGAATTTGCCCTGGCTGGTGTGGCTCAGTGGATTGAGTGTGGGCCTGCAAACCAAAAGGTTGCTGGTTCAATTCCCACTCAGGGCACATGCCTGTGTTGCAGGCCAGGTTCCCAGTAGGGGGCACATGAGAGGCAACCATACATTGACGTTTCTCTCCCTCTCTTTCTCCCTCCCTCCCCCTCTCTCTAAAAATAAATAAAATATTTTTTTAAAAAAAGAATTTTATGAGATTACTATCCCAAACTTCTCCACAATTAGCCCAATATTTTTCATTTCCTTGGAGTACCCTTTTCAGCTCTTCATCCATGATTTTGGGGCTTTGGTGACCCAGCCATCACCCAGCCATACTGTGGACTGCCTTGGTTAAGTCTGCATTCAGGTCCAGGCTACAAGAGCATAGAGAAACAGGCCAAAAAGAAACACAACCCCCCTCTGTGCGTGTGCATGCGAGCTCAGACACATACACACACGCGCGCGCTCTCTCTCTCTCTCTCTCTCTCTCTCTCTCTGTCTCCCCTCCGAGTTCTCGGAACCGAGCTCCACAAAATAGAGAGGAAGGTGTTGCCTTCTCAGGTTTTTGGCTCCTGCAGACTCCATTTCTACCACAACTGCTGCTAGACCAGGATTGCCAGGGGGCTGAAGTGTGAGCAAGTGTAGAAAATCAAGAAGAAAAATGTGGACTTCTGTCTGCTCTCTTAAAGTTGGGAGCTCCTCTTCTGCTCTTTCAGCCAGAATGAGAGGAATCCGTCTGTGTTTCACTGCCCCTCCACTTTTGGGTTTCAGGTCACGTAGAGCGAACCAAAAAGTTGGGAAGCTCCTTGCCAGTTCAGGGGGACTGTGAGTTCTCATGTCCTTCCCCAGCCTGCTTGCTGCTATTTGCATTTCAGAGTCCTCAAATCGTTGCTTGATGCATTTTGTCTATGGTTTATAGCTGAAGACAGTGTGAGGTAGGGCGGACTGAGCATGCACCATCTTTTCTGGTCCTGGACCAGTTTGCTGAACATTAAAGTGTTAGTAAAAATATAGCCAGTTTCATGTAAAGCTTTTAAAATACTTAACAAAGAAAGATTTTGGAATTTATAATTACCTGACAAATTTGGAATTTATAAGTAATTTGTATTACTACCAAAAGAACAGACTATAACGATGTATTAGGGATTTTAAAAATCAATAGGTTTTCTAATGTTGTCCGTCGAGTAAGTAGCAATCACAAAAGATCATCTCTTCAAGCCAACACACTGTGTCAAGTGAAGCTTCATAGCAGCTGCACTAAGGACTTTCAGCGGAGAATGGGACTGTGTGATTATGGCTCATGTATTTTTGTGTATGTCAACAGACAAAGGGTACTTTTAAACAGTACTATAATATACTATCCAATTGTCAAAAGTGGGGAATATCCTGTTCATCAAGACACTCTCAGGATATCAATTTGTGCAAAACCCCCCCCCAAAGAACCCACAAACAAACCGGTCATTCTATAAAACTGTTCTATACTTTTGAATTCTTTGCAAATAATGGCAGGTTAAGTAGCTCCATCCCAGGCAATAGAGAGTACCTTTAAGACACTGGGGACAGTGATCCATTTTAATCGGTGCTTTAGGTGAAAGTTCTTCTTAAGAAAAAAACGAAGCAAAGGGTTTTTGGATATCCAGGCTATAAGGTGTTACAGGCGGCCTTCTTATCTTTTCCTAAGTGGCAAGGTGAATGCAACAGGAAATAGGTTTTCTTGAAATACTTCTTGCCCATACTGGCACCCCTTTGTTCATCTTTCCCATTTCTATAAGGTATATTGTCTTTTTGTAAGCCAACAAGATGATAAGTGATTTCTTTTTGAAGTTTTGTCTGAAAACTCTATCACATCTCTTATAATGGTAAACTATTGGAGAATAGGAGGGCTGAAAGGAAGAAATCCAATAGGAGGATTTCAGACATGGTAGCTGGTGTGAAAGAAACATTCTGAATTAAAGGCAATCCCATTCCTCTAAAGTTGAAGCCCACGTGTAAATGCTCATTTATAATCTTGTGTCCGTCGTATGCTTTTTTTTATTGTCTATGAAACACATTGTCTTTAACACTATCGTTCACAGAGCTGGGAAGAGTCAATGGTACACAGCATGGCCATATGAAAGAGGACTTTAATTAACCATTTATCAGTGTGGTAGTGAATGAGGGCAGCAGTTTCTGCAACAAACTGTAAATAGGAACGGTGGGTGTTCTTTTTTTCTCAGTGCCTTGGTGCTCTTTGTTCTATGATGACAACGTTCTACTTTCAAAAGAGGTGACTCAGTCCGTAAAACAATGTCTTCTTACGTGCAGAATCGCACAGATAGTACTGAAGGAAAGGATCCCTGCACTTAGGCCGTTTGCTATCTCTTAGCTTTCCAAGTGACAAAAAAAAGTAGTAGCACCAGTAGCTAAAATTCATCAGGTCCTTCTATGTGCCAAGCATTGTGTTAAGCCCTATCTATAAATGCGTTAGTTAATCTCACGTTTCCCACACAACTGATGTGGGCAGATACTGGTTTTATTCATATTTAGGTATATATATGACATGCTGAGAGGCAAAGTGTATTACTCAGGATAGTTTAGCCTGCAAGTGGTAGAGGTAACATTTAAACCTTAATGTACTTGACGTGTTCAACATCAAGGCCCAATGTCTTATCCATTCTGCTCTAAATAAATAGGAAACAGCTGTTGCTCCCAACATTTTGCTTAACTTTTTATTTTTTTTATGTTTCTCTCCTCACTTTGACAGGCTCATTAGACCACCTTTCTCACCCACCAAAGCTACTCAACGTATTTGTAGAAATTCCCAGGCGTTTCTCCCAGGGCACCTGAAACAGTTTTTGTAGCTATCACATGGCATGTAGGTTTTCTCCTCCCTCCTTGTTTCCATGGAGCTACAAGAGGGACCCCACTGCAGTGCTGTCTCCAGATGCCTTCACTGGGTCCTTCACTGGCTCCCAGACGTTCCATTGTTCTCAGGCCTCTCTATCCACGTACTAACGCTGTATCCATAGAAACGCTGACACTGGCCCCTTCCCTTTCCCACTGTGATCTGACTGTAGTAGCTGTCGGTTGAATTCCTCTTCTTCCAACTCTTCACAATGCCATCTCCTCATCTTGCAACTCTCTTCGAAGATCTTTGATCTCATCATCCAAATGACATCTGTACTCCTACTCGGGTTCATTTCTGCCAAATCAGTAATCACAATGTGAATATGGATCTGTCACTGAGCTTAGTTGTTTTTTCATCCGCTAGATGGTAAATTCCATGAGCACGAGTCCTTTTCTATTTGACTCTTCATGGTTCCTAATGATTAGCATTGCACCTGGCATCTGGTAAGGACTCCATAAATGCCTGTTGGAAGTGTGAGTGAACTGTAACCTGGGTTTGAGTCCCTTAAACTTGGTATGGGATTTATTATAGTCAGCATATAGAGATAGCTGGATGCACCCCAAGGTGTAGGAAGAAAATATTAGAAACTATAATTTTATTTACTATGCATATGAGTATAGAGGATGTAATTAACTGAATTATGTTTTATCTACAAATAAAGCTGAAATATTCTTGGGGAAGCATGGGAAGTCCATCAGGTGGGGTGCTGACAGAGGCCCCCGCACTTCTCTGTCTTCATGGAACATACTGAGGCACATTGCAGGTTACATCTGCTTTGTTCAGCGATTGTGCAGACTATACATTACCAGGTTGTAACTAAACTAACTGAGGTGGACAAACAGCATAAACAGACTCTTGCACAGGAACTGTAGATGGGAGATGAAAAAATACTAATAATGGAACCGTAAGTGAGCAACTGAAAATCAAAGAACCAACACTTCTAGTGCCAGAATGAAATCTTCCAAAACAAGAACCCAGGTAAAAATCAAACAAATGATGTTTATATAATCACATCTGTCTGATTGAAAAGTTGATGTCCACAGGTTTAATTTATCAAGAAGGATATCTGATGTAAGGGTTTATATACTGTTGTCAAGGATCAACTTTGCACTGGGTGTTGTACCTTGAGATAGAAGCTAGAATGTAGTCATTACATTTAACAAGCCATTTAACAACGAACCATCGGAACTTGAAGGCAAACCCTAGAGTTGCTTGAAGGCAAACCCTAGAGTTGCTTGAAGGCAAACCCTAGAGTTGCTTGAAGGCAAACCCTAGAGTTGCTTGAAGGCAAACCCCAAAGCTGTTTCAGGACTATGAAAAGGCGTGTAATGTTCATTTCAGTACCTTACAAATTTACTACACTGAATGATTAATGTCTAGAAGCCTATCCTGAGGTTTCTTAATAGCAAGAAATAAAAAAAACCCACATACTTGTT
>VMDR010025880.1:0-14275 GCA_007922815.1 Macrotus californicus
CCGTAAGAATGGCAATGGGGGCCCTGGTCCCTATGTGGGGCAAGCAGGCACTGCTACCCTCCCCAGGAACTTCCACTACCCTCCTGATGGATATAGCCGCCACTATGAAGATGGTTATCCAAGTAGCAGTGACAACTACGGCAGTCTGTCCCGGGTGACCCGCATTGATGAACGGTACAGGCCCAGCATGGAAGGTTACCGGGCACCTAGTAGACAGGATGTCTATGGGCCGCAGCCCCAGGTGCGGGTAGGTGGGAGCAGCGTGGATCTGCATCGTTTTCATCCAGAGCCTTATGGTCTAGAGGATGACCAACGTAGCATGGGCTACGATGACCTGGATTACGGCATGATGTCTGATTATGGCACTGCCCGTCGGACCGGGACACCCTCTGATCCTCGCCGACGCCTCAGGTAAGGCAAGAAAGAGGGGAAGGAGAGAGGTCTTTCCAAGATACTGTAAAAGGGGTAGCTCTTTCTTTTTCTTCTAAGTGCTTTTTAGGATCAAAGAGACTTATGGCCCTTCTCTCCCTTTTTTTGTGGAAGTCCACCCTGTTCTCCCCTTTTCTGATTTTACTAAGTATCAACTTGCTTTTTTGTCTTTTTTTAATTGTAAAAGTCATATATTCTAATTATAGAAAACGACTTGTGATGGTTATTGGTCTGTGTCCTGAAGATTGGCCTTTGCTTCTTGTTGAGATTTTCTGTTATTTCTGCCTAACCCCTGATAGCACCACAAAGAAGCCTGGTGTCGGGGACTAGGGAATACTCATTAGTTCCTATGAATTTCTTCAGTTCTGGTTTGGTATCAGGAATAGAGTTAAGTGTTTTCAGCTTTCAGGGTCAGAATAGACAGATATTTCTCCTCCCTATCTATCTTTAATCTCAAGTTAAAAACAAACCTTGATCTAACAAAAGGCCTGACACTTTACCCTTAGATTCTTATATTTGCTTCTAAAGTGAAACCAGGGTAGCCTCCTTAGAGGGTGGTACGTTACTGACACTTGGAGAGGTCAGGAAGCAGGTGTCCATTCTGACTCCTGCTCATCCCTGGGACTCTTTGGTGATGTGAAAAAGGGGAGTGATTGATTTGGGACTGGTGGGTTATGGGGGGGGTTGGCAAACCTTTTCTGTGAAGGACCAGATAGAACTATTTTAGCCTTTACAGGTCATATATAATATTTGTTATATATTGTTATTGCGTTGTTCTTTTTACTACCTTTTAAAAATACAAAAACCGTTTATACTTCTGGAGCTGTACAAAAACGGGTTTGGCCCATGGGCTGTCAGCCCTGCTTTAGAGTAAATCAGAGACAGTGTTTTCCAGTTAAGGAGAAACTAGAAGGCAGATTCATGGATGTCTGGATGGTAAGGATGGCCTAGCAGCTGAATTTCTGTGTAAGGTCATGACCTTCGAAGGAAAACACCTTGGTGCTCACTTTCCTCATATTAGGTAGCTTTGGTTCACAGTGAGCTGGGTGGGGCCTCAGGGTATAGGCCCCATTATCTAAGCCTGAGTCATTTGCCTTTCAGGTAACTTTTGGACAGCTAATCCAGCTCCCATGTGACTCACCTTTTATTCTTGGGGGTGGGGTGGGGGTGGGGCACCCGGCCTCAGCTGGTACAACTTGGAGCATTGGTAGATAACAGCTATCACCTAAGGAGTCTGTCCAGGGTGTTGGCTCCTTCTGCTTACTGACAAGTCTGCTTTTTCTGACTTCCTCATTAGTAGAGTGATTGGTGGGTGTGGGTGGCCAGGTCATTTTCTGCTGTCCTTGGCTGAAGCACTTGACATGGAGTTTTGGGCCTGGTGTTTGGGTTTGTTCCAGGGTGGCACTGGACTTGGAAACCTGCTTGACTAGAAAGAACATTTGCAGCTTCCTGTCCGGGGCCTAGGAGAGTAATATGAGGTCAGATGAAAACAGTAAGGCATAATAAGTAGTGGAAAAAGCACTGAACCAGAAGACCTCAGTTCTAGTTGTGCCTTTGCCACAGGCTTTGTAGCCTCAAGCGAGTCATTCAGTCTTTCAGGCACAGCTTTGTTATTTGTAAACCAAAGGAAAGAATGTTGCCATCCTCTGCTTATAAAGAGGGAAATACTTCTTGATTGACCAAAATCTTGGTTGTTGTAGTTTATGTTAAAATGATAAAAGTTAAACGTGCTCACTCCAAAATGAGAAGAATCCAGAAAAGTCCACCATCCATTGATAAAGAACTATAGTTAACATTTAAAAAAAAAAAAAAAAAGATTTTATTTATTTATTTTTAGAGCGAGGGAAGGCAAGGAGAAAGAAAGGGAAACATCAATGTGTGATTTCCTCTCACACGCCCCACCGCAACCCAGGCATGTGTCCCAACTACTAACCGAACCAGCGACCCTTTGGTTGCACTGAGCCACACCAGCCGGGGCTACAGTTAACAGTTTGAGTTCTTTTTCCTATGCTTGTAAACACTCTGACTTTATTTTCCCCTACTAAAATGGAATCTTATTTACATACTACTTAGTAGCCTATTTTCTAAATTTAGCCATATGACCTGTTCATTTTGTTTATTGATATTAAAAACTAGTGATTTTTACTAAATGCTTTGTCCATCTAAATCACTGTTGGGTGGCTGATGTGGACAGATAGGAGGCAGGCCCTCAACTTAGGGCTAACCTTGAGGGTTTGGTGACAGTGGGAGTGGTTTGTGGAAGAACCACAGGCGTATTTGGAGAGTTCCATACAATGGATTCTACTCTCTCCTGTGGGAGGCAGAGTGAGATGAGCTCACAGATAATGGGTCTCTTCCTTTCTGGGGGTTATGAATAAATAATAGTGTGACAGACTCACCCTCTAGTGGTTGTTGGTAGTACTGAAATAGGAATAATAGTTTCCTTACCCTCGATTGCTTTGTCTGTGTTCCTTTTCTTAGTGACGGGGTATCTAAAATGGGCTAGTGATCAGTAGTCTTTATTTTGACAGATTTGGAGGTATTATCTTTAGAAGTTGGGGGCTAGACGTCTATCCCCAACACATTTGTTGAATAGCAGAGATGACCTTGGGATGAACTGTGAAAATTAGTGTTCAGTTTTATACCTCATTGGTACTATAGCCAGATTCTCAGATGATGCAGGAAGTCCTGTACTGTTTTTACTCTATCACCTCCTCTTTTATTATTTCAAAACAGGGTAAGGAGAGGCTTAAATATGAAGTGTCTTTAAGGGTCTTATCCCACCAGCTGTTTCCTGTGTGTAAATGCCTTGTTTCCTGTTTAGCTAAGGGCTTATAAGAACTGCTCACAGACATTGTTTGCTACTTCTCTGTGGCTGGCGCTGAGTCAGTTGCTTTGGTTAACTGCTGCCTGAAGGTTCATTTCAATCTCTCTGCAGCAAAGTGAATAGCTGTCAGGTGTCATTGACTGCTAAGCAGGATTTGGTTCTTTTTTGGTGATTAACATTTCTGAATGCTTGTTATTCTCCTCCAAGCTAGTAAACTTTACAGAGCAGAAAGGTAGTTTTAATCTAGTTGTAGATGGCTTTTTTAAATTATTACTTTATCTCATTAAGAGAAATTGATCAGTATATCATTTTTGCAAAGCAGAAATAAGATCTAGTATACTAGAACTGGGGTTAAGTGGGTGATGGGAGCTCTCCAGGAACACAGCTTGATATGTTTCTTTTTCCTTTCGGTCCTCTCAACACTGCAGGAGCTATGAAGACATGATTGGAGAGGAGGTGCCCTCGGACCAGTACTATTGGGCTCCTTTGGCCCAGCATGAACGGGGAAGTTTAGCAAGCTTGGACAGCCTGCGCAAGGGAGGGCCCCCACCCCCCAACTGGAGACAGCCAGAGCTGCCGGAGGTGATAGCCATGCTAGGATTCCGCTTGGATGCCGTCAAGTCCAATGCAGCTGCATACCTGCAACATCTGTGCTACCGCAATGACAAGGTGAAGACTGATGTCCGGAAGCTCAAGGGCATCCCTGTACTGGTGGGGTTGTTAGACCACCCCAAAAAGGAAGTGCACCTTGGAGCCTGTGGAGCTCTCAAGAACATCTCTTTTGGGCGGGACCAGGATAACAAGATTGCCATAAAAAACTGTGATGGTGTTCCTGCCCTTGTGCGATTGCTCCGAAAGGCTCGTGATGTGGACCTCACTGAAGTCATTACTGGTAAGCTCTAGTTGTAAGGGAAACTGCTAGGTCACGGTCACTGTTACCTCTGGAGATGCTGAGAGCTACAGGGCTTTCTAGTCCTTTAACTTTTGATTAAAGATTGCGAATTGGTGGCCTTTGGATCAAATCCACCTCACAGGTTTGTTTGTATCATGCAGGGTTGTTAACATTTTAAAGAATTTGTCGCACTGTTTAAAATTCAGAAGATTTCTCTTAAAAACCCAGATTCTAGGCTTCTATTAAATATGTACAAGATCTATAGTATCAATGGATCTCTTTTGCTATTTGACAGTAGTTGGTCTGAGTTGATTGAGGTATGTGTTCTCTAGTTTGCAATAATCCCCGATACATTCTGTTGTTTTGACCAACTACTGCCTTATAGAAAGCTGTCACACAGATACTGAAGCTGAGTGTCACTGCCATTTATCCTTGTTCTCACAATGTCTTTTAAATATCTGCTTGTCCTGACTCCCCTTCCTGGCATGTGTAGACATTTGAGTTTGTGGTCCTTTCTTTAGAAGACTGATTTTTTTTTCAGGCTGTGGGTTGTGATCTGTTTGTGTGTTTTGAACACAATTTTGTGGATCATACTCAGCATTCCAAGAGAAGCTAAGGAAAGAAGGAAGGAAATTGCAACAATGATGGGTTTTCAGTTGGGGGCAATTTTGTGCCCTAGAGGATGTTTCTGGTTATCATAGTTGGTAGTGGGGTGGGGGTAAGGAGTGCTAATGAGTAGTGGCCAGAGGTACTGTTAATTATCTAACAATAGACAGGACAGCTCTCTACAACAGAGTTATTGGGCCCCAAAATTCAGGAGTACTCAAGTTGAGAAACTGGTATAGATAGCTCAGAGAGCTTTGCTTATAATAAGCATTATTTTATGTAACTGTTTCAGGATACATATGTTGGTATTGAGCCATAATGTAAAATATAGTTGTTATTGTGGGTCACAAACAAAAGCTTGAATGTCATTCATTACAAGATACTTAGTCATTGCGGAATACCGAGAAATGATGGGATAGGAGACTCTTCGGCATTCTTCAAACACATCTTGGGTGCTGAAAGAGCTGTCTGACGAGTTTTCTTTGCCAGGAACCCTGTGGAATCTCTCATCCCATGACTCAATCAAAATGGAGATTGTGGACCATGCGCTGCATGCCTTGACAGATGAAGTGATTATTCCACATTCTGGCTGGGAGCGGGAACCTAATGAAGATTGTAAGCCGCGCCATATTGAGTGGGAGTCCGTGCTCACCAACACAGCTGGCTGCCTTAGGTAACATAAGGGCTTTGAGAGTATGAAGATTAAATTTTGAATTTTAATTTAAATTTCTTTAAAAAGAAAGTTTAAATTCTTTAGCCTGTGATTCAGCCTCCATTCTATCTATCTTGCAGGCTATGACTCCAACCTGTCTTTCTACTTTAGTCGCTACTTCTTGTGTTACACATACGCCCATGATGTCGGTTCACTTGCTGTTCCCCACATGTCCTCTTCGCTCTGTGCCTCTTTGACTTTGTTCGTTTAATTTGGTAAACATTTGTTCAGTACCTACCACATGTAAGGCACTTGTCTAATCCTAGGTTTGTGTCCCTGCTTTCAGTTACCTGTATTTCAGGTCAGGCTGCAATCAATGCACAAAAAGAATACAGAGTCATAGAAGGGTAGGGGTGGGGTGAGGAAGGTCTGTTTTTCCTGTCTGTGATGCTCTTCTTTCCTTATTTATCTTTCAAGGCTAAACTCAAGTGCCTTTATTTCAGGAAGGTTTTTCTCATTTTTTTTCTTACATCCTACAATTGGTACAATACGTTCTTTCTCTCTTTGGGATACACATCTGTGTGTTCTGCCCCATTCCTCATTGGTACTTCTATACAAGAAATACCTATTTCTTCTTAAATTATTGTGGTTTTTATACTTTATTTACATCTTCCCCATCAGGTCCCTGGCTTGGTTGTAAATGTCCTGAAATCAGGGACTGTCCCACTCACTTTTCAGTTGCAGTGCCTTGCTTATTATGGGTATAGTGAATAAAAAAAGGTAGTTAAGGAGGCTTATAGATGTTAAGGGACCCTAGGGGGAGGATTTCTGGATTCAAATCATCTTGACACCTCTCCCTTTCTCCTTAGGAATGTCAGCTCAGAGAGGAGTGAGGCTCGCCGGAAGCTTCGGGAATGTGATGGTTTAGTGGATGCCCTCATTTTCATTGTTCAGGCGGAGATTGGGCAGAAGGATTCAGACAGCAAGGTAAGTTAATGGCTCAGTGAATTCTGTTTACAACAACCATGAGTGTATCTGTAGTACCAACCCATTATCCCAGGCTTTGGAATAACATTAGACCGATACCAGCCCCTGCTCCTTTAAGTGGTGGGTATTTACCTTAGAAGAAAACTGTTTTTTTTAGAATTTCCTTCACCTCTGTATTTTAAGGGTCTTTAACTATTCTTCCAAGGTTGTACATTTTTTTAAGTAGGAAAAAGTAAAAAGCTTAAGGAAAAAGACCCTAAGTTTGTTTGTTTTTTTAATGCTTACCCAAGGACATGCTTATTGATTTTAGAGAGATGGAGAGGGAGAATGAAACATCCATGTGAGAGAGAAACGCTGACTTGTTGCCTCTGGTATGTGCCCCTGGCTGAGGACTGAACTTGCAACCTAGGCACGTGCTCTGACCGGGAAAACTGTGACGTTTTGGTTTACAGGACGATGTTCTAACCAACTGAGCCACATTGACCAGGGCAAAACCCTAAGTTTTGTGTTGCCACAAATGTGGCAAAAAAAAACTCCCATTAGCCTGAGGCTACAAGGATTTTGAGAAGCTGGGGCCACTTGGGGCCACTTACAGGCATTGTGAGAGATGATGGATTGGACTGTGCTTTTTGGATCAGAATTGTAATATCTGAATTATGGAAACCTATACTTGCTGGGAAATTACTACAGACATTCTCTTCTCTCATCAAGCCTTTTCTCTTATGTTTCCAAGCTTGTGGAGAACTGTGTTTGCCTTCTTCGGAACTTGTCATATCAAGTTCATCGGGAGATCCCACAGGCAGAGCGTTACCAAGAGGCACCTCCCAATGTTGCCAACAATACTGGGCCACATGCTGCCAGTTGCTTTGGGGCCAAGAAGGGCAAAGGTGAGCCTTAGTTCCTTCTTCCTTGCTCTTTAATGTAGGAGCTGGAAAGGAAGGGACACTTCACTTTAGGTGCAAAACACTTGACAAGCAGTATAGCAGTCTGCCTAGTCAAGTATGTCCTTTTGCTCTGCTGCTGCTCCCCCTGTGTTGTGTGCTTCGTTCAAGGTGGTGGTAGTGGTGGTGGTGGAGGTGATGGTGGTGGTGATGGTGATGGTGGTGGTGGTGATGATGGTGATGGTGGTGGTTTTGGTATCAATGATTGGGGCAGTGAAGGACAAGAACTCAACTAATCTGGGGCCTTCTCCCCCATTCCTCCTTTGTGTTTCCTGTGTTTTTCTTGTCCTCTCTGCTTTCCTGCTTATTTGCTCATGATCCTGTTGATACTTCTTTTCTGCGTTTTTCTTTCTTCATTTCTCTCCTCTGCTTTCCACCTTGGGTGATGCACTGGAAGATGAGTGGTTCTCCAGAGGTGAGTGGAATCTTTTAAGGCGCTATCTACTTCTAATTTGCATGTTTTGGTTTTAGCTTCCTTATTGTTTCCTTGCCTAACCCTTCCCTGTGGATGCATGTAGGAGAATTCAGTTCAGGAAGACCATTGAAGCAAGTTAGCTCTTCTGAGCTCATGGCCCATGGCATGCTACTTCTGGGCAGCAGTCCCAGTTAATAGAGCTCAGGACAATAGCAACAACTGCGGTCATCCTTGTTTTGCCTCATTGCTGCCTGTTTTCTGTCCTCGTTTCTGCGTAGCCCCCTGCTGGGACAAGCTGGGGGCCCAGATATTGTTTCCCCACTCGATGCATCTCTGATTCAAAGAACAAACAATGCACTAGGTGAATTCTTTCCTTTCTTAAACTTTCTACTACTTCCCCTCTTTTTTTAATTTCTTAAGGAAAAAAACCCACAGAAGATCCAGCAAATGACACAGTGGATTTCCCTAAAAGAACTAGTCCTGCTCGAGGTAAGTTGTCTTTCTCTCTTCAGTCTCCGAGGGTCTCATAAACATAGTCTACAGATAAATATTTGATAGCCTGACGAGAGACTATACAGCATGTTCTTTGTTCTCTCTCCTTTGATTTATGGATTTCCAGTGATGGTGAAAGTATTGGGAAACTATATTATTATAGCAGTAACTTACAAAGCACTGCCTGTTGTGGCCACTGTTCACATTACTTGAGGATAGAATAGGGTTCTGATGGTAGTCTAGATTAGAACCTTGGGTGCTCTAAGTAGCCACAATGGTTCTTGAGATTTAAACTTCACCTGTTATAAGAATTCTCTTGATCATAGTTTGGATCTTTATATGTATCTATATAGTGAGTCCAAAATTCCCAGCCCTTTGTGGACATAAAAATTTTAGATGTCATTAAATCTATGGTAGGCCCTTTTACTTAGTCACAGTAAAGGTGGGCAGAATGGCTTAGTTAAGGTAGAAATTGTTTGAGATGAGGAATCTTTAACCCTGAGTGCTATCAATGAGCAAATGAATCCCCCGAGTACCCATGCCCTGACTGCCAAGCAAGGCCAAAGTAAACTTTGGGAGAGAAAAGGCAAGGAAGAAGAAGAAAGATGTTGCATATGATGAGTTGATGTGTGCTCTGCTCTTGCCGTGGACTAATTGTCCTTAAGGAGGCATGGAATCAAGCCTCTGAGTTTGATGTTGTGTGGTTGGGAGAGTGAGTGAGCCTAACAGTGTAGGAGTATAAACTCGTCAATCCAGAGTAAAGGATGGACTGCCAGCCACAGCCTGGTTTGTAGGTGCTGATTAGCATCCTCTGCTTTCTTGTCCTTTCCTGCCCAGGCTACGAGCTTTTATTTCAGCCAGAGGTGGTTCGGATATACATCTCACTCCTCAAGGAGAGCAAGACTCCTGCTATCCTAGAAGCCTCCGCTGGGGCTATCCAGAACTTGTGTGCTGGGCGTTGGACAGTGAGTAATGTTAGAAAAAGGATTTGGAAGTGGGAGAACTTAGCTATCTAGTCTGCTGCCATTTGTAATCTGTTGCACTTCCATGTGCTACCTCTAGTATGGTCGATACATCCGCTGTGCTCTGCGTCAAGAGAAGGCTCTTTCTGCCATTGCTGACCTCCTGACCAATGAACATGAGAGGGTAGTGAAAGCTGCATCTGGAGCACTGAGAAACCTGGCTGTGGATGCTCGCAACAAAGAGTTAATCGGTAAGGAGTAGGATGTTAGCCATTACCTCAGCATCTAGTACAGTGCTTTAATCCAGCAGGTGCTAAATAATTTATTTATTGAAATGATTGAGAGGAAGGATCCTAGCCCTCCACCGTTTGTGAATGCAAGAGTTGGAGAGGATTATACAGTTGGCCTTGAACATCATGGGGTGCTCACTCCCATGCAAAGCCATGTATATCTTTTGACTCCCTAAAAACTTAACTGCTAAATAGCCTTTTTTGACTACAAGCCTTAGCAATAACATAAACAGTTGATTAACATATTGTGTGTGTTATATGTATTACATACTATATTCTCACAATAAAGAAAGCTAGAGAAAAGGAAATCATAAGAGAAAATACATTTACAGTATTTATTGAAAAAAATCTGTGTGTAAGCGAATCTGCGCAGATTAAACCCGTGTTGTTCAGGGTCTTTAATAGTTCTTGGAAAGACATGAAGTGATGATTCTTCAAAAATAGAATTATAATAGCTATTATTATTACTTTTAAAGATTTTATTTATTTACTTGTAGAGAGAGGAGAGGGAGAGAGAAAGAGAGGGAGAGAAACATCGATCAGTTGCCTCTCCTACGTACCTGACTGGGGACCAAACTGGCAACCCAGGCATGTGCCCTGAGCAGGAATCAAACTACTGGCCTTTCGGTTCACAGGTGGGCACTCAACCCACCGAGCCACACCACCCAGGGCCTGTGTAGCGTTGTTCATATAATTATTTACATTATTTCAATGTGACTGAAAAAGGAAAGAATAAATGAAGAAATAATAAGACCAATAAATTCATGGTGATTTGCAAGTCCTTTTCCCTTTTAATATGATACCAGAGAATGAAGTAGATTCATAGGGTTGTGCCTGTACTTTACATGATTAGTGCAATTAGAACAATGTTAAACTCTTCATAACTTGACCCAGCTTGTTCCCCCAGCACACATTCCTTTGTCTTACTGCTATAGGTAAACATGCTATTCCTAACTTGGTAAAGAATCTACCGGGCGGGCAACAGAGCTCTTCCCAGAATTTCTCTGAGGACACTGTGGTCTCTATTTTGAACACCATCAACGAGGTTATTGCTGACAACTTGGAGGCTGCCAAAAAGCTTCGAGAGACACAGGGTATTGAGAAGCTGGTGTTGATCAACAAATCAGGGTGAGCTTAACACTTAAAATTACAATGCAAAGAATTTAAGTAGAGGGGAGTTGCTAGGAAGGAGATTTTCCTTTTTTGCTTCTAAGGTTATTTTCTATTACTTTTAAAATCTGAAGAGGCATTACTGTTTTCTGTCTTAATGTTGATTCATAAATTGATAATAGACTTTTCCATCAAACATTTTGTGTATCACTATTTGGGACAGAATACAGGACTTGGTGAATATGTGATCTTACCCATTTTAGCATTTATGTTCATGTTACATTATGTTAGAAAGAATAGGTTCTCAGCTTCTTCCCTGGTTTCACATCAAATTCCGTGTGGTGTTGTTGTCCTCAAAAGGAACCGCTCAGAAAAAGAAGTCCGAGCAGCAGCACTTGTATTACAGACAATCTGGGGATATAAGGAACTGCGGAAGCCATTGGAGAAAGAAGGATGGAAGAAATCAGACTTTCAGGTAAGAGAGCTCATGGGACTGAGACATTTATCTTTTAGTTTTTCTTGGTCTCAGGTAATGCTTCTGTGTTTGGTTTCTTCTATTTCACATTTAACTCTACTTTTGTGGTACTAAGGAAATCATTTGGTTTATTCCTCCCTCGAAGTGAATGGTGTCAACAGTTCATTTGCTGCCCAAACAGTTCCGGTCTTCCTCTGAGTCACAGTATACTGTACATACTGGTGGCACCGAAGTCTGGAGGCCTTTCTGACTTTCCCCAAATCTGCAACAGCCTTTTTGAGGGACTTTGTCATTTTCTGAGACCAGGGCTCCTTCTGCTAGTACGAGTGATTGGTACCTTTGTAATCTGTTCAGGAACACAAAAGCTATAATATCCCAGTTTGTTTCACTGTGTAGGTATTTGCTTAACCCTTATGAGTTACTTTTTATAAGAGTTGTATTTGGGAATAGGGGCCCAAAGATGTGTGCCCATTAGGGAATAAGATGTGGGTAAATTCAAGACTTTGACATTGTTGCATTTGTGTTTGCCTCCAGGTGAATCTAAACAGTGCTTCTCGAAGCCAGAGCAGCCACTCGTATGATGATAGCACTCTCCCTCTCATTGACCGGAACCAGAAGTCAGGTGCGGTGTCTGGGAGCCTGCTCCCCGCTTTTGTTCCACCTCTGCTATTCTTTAGTGGGCTTCCTGTATGTCTAGAAAATAGGGTATATAATTATTTTCAAGTAAGCTACTCTTTGGTAGAGGGTAGCAATACTGTACTTTAGGATTGTAATGCAGAAGCTGGTAGGCCTGTGCATTAGAAAATAACACAAAACAGGTAGGTGGCCCAGGTATGACTTCCTATCTTTGCCAGTGGACTGAAAATGACTGGAAAGTGAACCCTAGTCTCTCTGTTTGTGATGTAATTGACATATAACATTGTACAAATAGAAGGTTTGTAACATTTTGTACATATGTAAAATATGTATGTAAATATAAAAATATAAACCATAGATATATATATCCGCATCCTAGGAATGTGCACTCAGTGGGGACTGAACTGCAACCTTTTGGTGCGTGGGACAGCACTCCAAGCAACAGAGCCACCCAGCCAGGGCATAACCCTTATATTCTTAATGACACTTGGCTTTTGACTCGATCAGAGTTCTTCAGATGTCTGGGGATCCCCAAGTCTGTAGATATGTGTGTGGATGGTGTAAAAACTGCAGTGATGTTAGTGCTGGGGACTGAGCACAAACCAGGGCAGTGGCACCAAACGGTCTAGTCATTGTAGTCTTCACTGCCATGTCTCAGAGTTTAAAAAAATGGCACTTTCACTTCAGGATGTAATTGATGGAGCTGTGGAAAGTGTTAATTTTATTGTTTCTACCTTTGAGCACACATCTCTTTAATATTCTTTGCTGATGAAATAGGAAGTACTCATAAAGCACTCTGTTGCATGCCAATTGTGACAATGGTTGTCTTGAGGAAAAGCACTTGTGTGACTAACTGGATTAGCCACTCTTTTTGTGGAACACCATTTTCACTTAAAAAAAAGACTGACAGACATCTGGTCAATATGGTGGCATAGGCAGACTTGGCTTGCCTCCTTCCCCAACCACATCAAAATTACAACTAAGGTATAGAACCACTATCACTCAGAACTGTCAGAAATTGAGTTGAATGGAAGTCTGACACTACGGAAGTAAAGAAAACACATCCATCCAGACAGGTAGCAGGACCACAGATGTGGAATGGGCTGGTCCCACATTCACGTGTGGTGGATAAAAATTCGGGAGGGGTATTTCGGGAGCAAGGAATCCCAGCCCCACATCAGGCCCCCTAGCGTAGGGTTCCAGTGCCAGGAAGATAAGTCCCCACAACTTCTGGCTGCAAAATTCAGCAGGGATTGAGTCAATGGAAGAAACTTCTGGAGCCCCAAGCAGTTTCTCTTAAAGAACCTCCACACATGGACTCACCTACTCAGATTCACTCCCTCTGAGCTCCAGCACTGGGATAGCATCTTCAAAGGCACCAGTGGCATACAGGGAGAAGCTGAAGTGTCTGGCATCAAGGCCACCAGAGGCCATTGTCCCTTTTCTGAACCCTATCCCCACAGAGCCAGCAAGCTGGTGCCATATCTGAGACTCCATCAACCTGGCTAACACTATTTGGCCAGCCCTGGAGATCCCCTGAAATTCCACTTCGCCCAAATTACATACCCATCCAAGCTGCTTTTCCATATGAGTGACTGGTCTTGGCTCATGCTTCACAACTTTCTAAATCCTCTCAAATAAGCAACAGCTGGCCTCAGTGAGCCCCAGGCCCAGAACTAGTAGCAAACAGCATAGATTCACAACTTGGCTTTGCCCAGGAATCTCCAAGCCCAGCACAAGTAGCAGCCTTCTCAGATTGCTTTGTAGCTCAGGCAGGGTGGCCCCTGGGCAAAGCACAGATGGAGGCTGACCTTTCCTTGCACCACCCAGGAAATGCCAGAGCCTGTGCACTCTGTGGGCAGCTACAGACTACCTCAGTACCACCACCCTGCCCCTGCGCAGCTGATATTCCACAGAGGGCTGAGGGTGGTAGTCAGTGGCCACAGCCAGTCCTTGTAGCTGACTGGCTTGAGTAAATCCCTCCCATTGATCAATCGACAGGAACCAAGGGTCAACTACAAGAGGAGGGTGTACTCAGCCCACACAAAGGGCGCACCTCGAGTATCCAGCTTGGGTGATAGGGTAGGCTGTCACTGGACCCTACAGGACACCTACTACATTAGACCACATTACCAAGACATGCAGTCAGAGCAGCTCTACCAGAGCAGTTTCTACATAGAAACAAACACAGGGAGGCTGCCAAAACGAGGAGACAAAGAAACATGACCCAAATGAAAGAACAAATGCGAACTCTAGAAAAAGAGCTAAACGAAATGGAGATAAGCAATCTAACAGATGCAGAGTTCAAAACACTGGTTATAAGGATGCTCGAGGAACTTAGTGAGGACCTCAACAGCATAAAAAATATCCAGTCAGAAACGAAGGATATACTAATTGAAATAAAGAACAATTTACAAGGAAACAGCAATAGAGTGGACGAAGCCAAGAATCAAATCAATGATTTGGAACATAAGGAAGCAAAAGACAACCAGTTGGAACAAGAAGAAAAGAGAATCCAAAAAAATGAGGATAGTATAAGCAGCCTCTGGGACAACTTCAAG
>VMDR010025881.1:0-14278 GCA_007922815.1 Macrotus californicus
CTTCTAAAGATCTCCCTTTGTGGATTTTTACCTTCAGTGCTATACCTTCCATCCCTTCCCCATTACCAGTTCCACTTTCATTAAAGGCAACAAGAATTTAACCTTCTCCCTAATCCTATCGAAAGGAAATTTCAGGTGTTGCCTCATTTTTTTTTTCTCTTTGTAGTAAAACCTTTCAAAAAGAGATGTGTGTATGCACTTTCAGGCTCTCCTGTTAGGCCACCTTTCAATACTTACCCCATTGTCATCTGACTTCTAAACCCATATCCCACTGAAACTCTCTTGTTAAAGTTAAGAAGCTTCAGTTGGCTAAAATCTAGAACCTACTACTCTACAAGTGAACTCTTGGTTTGCATCCCAAAGAGACAGTAAGCTCCTGAGGGCAGGAGTTGCAGTGCCTTGTTCTTGCAGCAACCCTGCAGGTAGCATAGTTCCCAACCCCAAATAGGTGCTCAATAGATATTTTGTAAATGAATACATGACTCTCATTAGGATGTGAAAATAAAAGAACAAAGCTTCCCAAATCCTAAAGTATGCTGAGCATTTTCCCCCAAATCCCCTACAACACCAGCTGGAACATCTATCTAGACGAGAAGGCATCGGAAATACAGAGGGAAATCAATCCACCTCTTCCCCTTTTTAAAGAAAATCATTACTTCCGACTTCTAGAAACTACAATAATGTTCAACAACAACCAAAACAGTCCAGTGTACAAATTCTTAACCACACTTTCTGGCTCAGGTATTTTAGAATGTAGTCTTACTTCCTTTGGCCTTGAGATTTTCTTCTTCTAACTAGAAAGCATCGCCTGCTGGAGATAATTAGGACTTAGAGTGAAACGCACAGCTTGGGTAGCCACTCTGCGTGCAACCTCTTTCCCTCACCTCCCCTGCCAGATTCCACAGCACTTAGACCATCTGTAGTGGCACTGCAAGATTAGGCTAATAAACCTGAATTACTGAAAGTTTTACATTAAAACTGAGCACTTATCTTAGCCCCGAGAGCCAAGCTTTCTGTGTCATATAAAAGGATCCTGAAATACAGAAAGGAAAGGCCTCTTTAAGTTGTACATTCAGTCTTTTCTCTAGGGGCACTGGTTGTTTATTTTCTCCATCTACGGTTGATTGGCCAAATTTTTTATTTAAGTTAAAGTTACCCTATAGTGGTAAAAGATATGCAGTAAATTCAGAACAAAATAAAACAGAGGCAACAGTGGAAAAAGGAAAAGGCCTAGTGGAAATTAGAAGAAAACAGAAAATCTAGCTTTTGGTATCTCCAAAATAATTTGAGAATCAAATTTTTCTAATTAATTAATGGGGGAAACAAAACCTTTGGTGTTGCCTCTTTGCCCGCATAGCTTAGGGATTAGCCAGCGATTTGGACAGATTGTGCGTATATACATTTGGAGCCTGTAAGGCTTTCATATTCTCTTAATGGATCTGTGTTCGGTGTGCAGATTGACAAGTCCGCATCTTATTTTACTTCCTGCTGGGCTCTCTCAGGTCTGCCTTACACACAAAAAACATGTAGTTTTTCCGTCAATTACAAATGAATGGTGCACTTGTCTAGCTTGCTACATTCTCTCTGATATTCAGTCTTGCTCATTTCTGGCTAGTCCAATGCTTGATCTGTATAAGACACCAACCAATTCCTATACAGGTCACCACTTTCAGCTGACAAATCCATGAGTTTTCACTGCTTACTCCAGAGTTACTTGTGCCTTCTCTGGCAGCAAAGCAGCTGGTCATTGTAGCTGCATCAACCACTTTGGTTGTGCTCAAGTCTCACTGACCAAGCCGTGTGTGTAGGTGGGAGAGGCCGCGAAGAGAACGAGGCTATAGGTTTCCACTCTTCTTACCCAAATCTGAAAGTTCTTCAAGAATATATTTCTTCAAGAAAACAGTTCTTCGGCTTTTTGCATGCTCTTAAGTTGATTTCTAGATCTGAAATAGATGCTCTTAACCATGTTATCCAGTTTAATATTTGTTTTTGGCATAGAGGATTCGCTGATTTATTCAATCAGCTACAGCTGAAAAATCCTTTCCTGTGGTGAAGTTTTAAATCATATTATTTTTATTTTTTTGAGTGGTTATAAAATTTAACAGACATTATATACCGCTGGGTCAGTTTTAATAAATTTTATTTTTCTAGACATTTTGTCAATTATATAAAAGCTTTTGAGTGTATTGGATTAAAATGTTTCAAAATATCCTCTTTTAAAAAATGTTCTATAATATTGGTAGTTCTGTTCCTTTATCATTCCTGAATTGCATCTCTGTCCCTTCTATTTTTCTTGGTCAGACTTGCTATGTACATCAGTTTTATTAGTTTCATCAAAAAATCAACTGTTAACAACAGTATTGTGCTTCCCTCATTCATTCATTCCCTCATTCTACCCCCCAATATGACTACCCCTCCTATAGGAGATAGGGACCAGAGGTCATTAGATCCTCATCCCATAAGATTGATGTTCTTATTAAAAGAAGAAGAGAGAGCAGTGGTGATCTCTCTGAATATCCACAGAAGAAAGGCCATGTGAGGACACAATAAGGTAAATGTCTATAAGTCACAGAGGTCTCACCAGAAAAAAATGCTACTGTTTCCTTGACCTTGGACTTTTAGCCTCCAGAATTATTAGAAAATAAATTTCTGTTGTTTGAGCTGCCCAGTCTGTGGCATATTGTTATGGTAGCCTGAGAAGACTAATAAACCGAACTTTGAAACAACTACTGAAATCTTAATATCTTATTAATATATGCTTTTATCTTAATCTTTCTCTACTTTCTTTGCATTTAATTAACTATAGTTTTCTCAATTCCTCATTTATATGCTTCAGGAATTGAGTTAATGTTATCCTCTAAAATATGAATTGAGAGGAGAAGATGGCATCCAATAGATGGAAACTGAGTCCACTTGTTCTTGCCCCCAAATTGGATACTAAGCTGATCTGCCGACAAATAAACTCAACATTCAATGGAATCTAAGCTGATATAAAGCTTGGAAGCCAAGTAGAACAGAAGAAGCTTCACAATGGGTGGTAAGGAGATCTTATAGGTTGAAGGGGAAATACTCTGTGCATGGCACCTGCAGCTGTGGAGTGCCTGGTAGGAGATCACAGCTTTGAGGCTCCTGCCCCTCCCAAGGCAGGGAACTCCTAGACCCAAGCTAGGAGTGCCTTGGGTACACAAAGTTGGGGAGTTCCAGGTTATACACATACACAGTGAGCAGCACACCCATAGCTGCAGCTGCAAACACAAACCGGGAGAGTGCCAGAGAGAGAGAGGGACTCTACCTGCACCTGGGTTGGGCGGAGGCAGGCCATGGCCAGCCAGGACAATGAGAGACTTTTGGCTTTATGGAGGGGATGGTGTGTGGAAAACTGGACAGTGACTCAGTACTGCAGTGGGTGTGCCCGGAAAGAATGTTTGAACGGGGAGCTGAAACCTGCTGGGCAGGGACCCCATGAGCAGCTGCCCTGACAAAAAAAAGAAAAGATTGAAAGTGTGATTTGCTCCCACTGAATATAGCTGGACAGAGTGATCAGAAAAGTGAACAAAAGTGGGATTTCTCAGCCCCAGCCCTGTGCAGCTAGCAGGCCTGAGCTGCACAGAGTGGAGAGTTTGGGCCTGTGTCTGCTGCAAGGGCAGAGGGCTGGGAATTGGATGGGCAAGAGCTGAGCACCTGAGATTATTTACAGCCAGGCAGAGCCCGTTCCACAGATGGCAGAGATCGAACCTCCTGGAAGGGAAGGACTCACCTGGCACCCACTTCCTGGAGGATCACAAGTACCGCCCCACTGCATCCCATGGGAACTTCGTACAATAGGAAGGACAGGCTCAAAAACCCACTGCAGGGCATATATCCACAAGAGAAAGACAGAAAGAGAAACACCTGAAGGACCCATTTTGAACTTCTCTCAGGGAGATAAAATACACTGGTTCTTAGGGACCTATTCCACTGAGATCAGCAAAGCAGGGAGATCAGAAATCAGTGCAGCAAGGAGGAATCAGGGCCCTACCCAGCCTCCACCAACACACAGAGCTGTCATCAGCACCAAGCAGCAAAGAGCTGACCCTTTTACAGATTGACCCATCCCCTAAAATGGATAACTAGTTCATCAAAAGCTATACAGTAGTGCCCTGGCTGGTGTAGCTCAGTGGATTGAGCACAGGCTGCAAACCAAAGGGTGGCCAGTTTGATTCCCAGTCCAGGCACATGCCTGGGTTGTGGGCCAGGTCCCCAGAAAGGGGCATACCAGAGGCAACCACACATTAATATTTCTCTCCCTCTCTTTCTCCTTCCCCTCCCCTCTCTCTAAAAATAAATAAATAAAATCTTTTTCTAAAAAAGCTATACATTATTGGAAATAAGATGAGAAAGACCAAGAAGGGTGGTGCAGGGGCAGGGGGAACACACTTATAATTTTCCAGAAGACATAACAGTACCTCCTAGGAGAGACTCAGAGGTCCCATCCTCCCAATTGAAATAGAAGCCACCTCTAGAAGCAGGTGAAATTCATGCAGGCAGTGCTGCCAGAAGTTAGATGATTCATCCCGAGATCTTGAGCTGATAAAAAGCCAGAGGCAGACCCAGAAAGAGAAGACAGAGGCAAACACCAAACTCTGCTGAGATGAATTCCACCTCATTCTTCTTCAGAATTTGCATTTTCTTTCTTTCTTTCATATATCCTTTTAATACTTCTTTTTTTTTTGCTTCAATTGTATTCCAACTAATTCACTATATTTTGTCTTTTATTTTTTATTCTTTTTTTATATTTTATATTTTCTTATTTTAATTTTATTTCAAATCTCACATTGTACCCTTCACTTGTCTTACTCTATTTTGACGTCATTCTGCCCTTTCTTATTTTTCTTGTAAATTGTATTTTCCCTCACAATACACCTTGTTCCTATACCTTACTATTTCTCCTACATCCATCCTCTCAAAATCATTCTTCCTCCAATTAGCTCACATTCTCATTCTCCTTCTTATAATATTCTTATTTTCTTTCTACCTTTATAAATTGTGGCTTGTTTGGCATGGATGTTATGGTTATTGCTGTCCTTCTTCAATTGTATTCCTATTTCTTCTCTATTTTTTTTTAATTTCAAAACTCACAGATTACTCTCTCTTTATCTTATTCCATTTTGCCTTCATCCTGCCCTTACTTATTTGAGTAAGGAATTTTATTTTTAAGGAATTTTGTTTATAAATTTCTTTATAAATTCCTTAATTTATCCCTTTCTTCATCTGGATTCTATTCCTTACTCATATTATTTCTCCTCCCTCTAGTCTGTCAAAATGATTTTTCTTTACTGTAGACATCTCATACTCTCTTTTATTTTTTATAACATTCTTATTCTTTTCCCACCTTTATTAATATTGGGTCATCTGTCATTGTTATTGACTGTGTTGTGCTTTTCCTGCAGTTCAATTTTTTTTCCACTAAATATAAAGTTTATCAAAAATGTCCACTTTTCAACCAGTCATGTGGCATCATGGAGACACTACCATATTCATGTTTTATTATTTTGTTGTTGCTGTTCAATTACAGTTGCCCCCCTTTACTCCCATTATTTTCCCCTGCCCTGCCCACCCCCTTTTCCCACACTCAATACTCCCCCTCATTTTCCTTGTTCATGGGCCCACATTATTTAAAAAATTTATTTCAAACCTCAAATTATACTCTATTCTTTTCTTACTCCATTTTGCCTGTTTTACTTATGTTTCAAATTTTATTTTCTCCTTCTTTGTCTTACTTTTATTCCATACTCTTATTATTTCTCTTCCTTCTTCCCTCTCAAAATCATTTTTCTCTCCTTTAATCATCTAATATTCCCTTTTTCTTGTAATATTCTTAATTTATTTCTACCTTTATCAATGCTTGCTTGATTGTGATTGATATTGCTGATGTGGTAGGGAGATATTTTTTCTATGTGGGTTTGGTTTTCTGGGCAGTATCACTTTGTTAACCAGCACCTGTACAACAGCATTCAAGATGTGGAGGTTGTGACTCCCAGTCAGCCAGCTGGAGGGGAGAACATACCAATGAATGAACATTAATAATCAAAGCCCAAGTACAACAAGAGATCCCATATAAACTGAAAAAAGGGCAGCTCTTGTGCATCCAAATCAGGAGATCAAAGAGACTGCACCACTGAGTCCCACAAAACTCCTACCACAGAAGGCTACCCTTGTAGACAGGCAGGCAAGGCAGAACAACCTGAGATGCAGAAACAACCAAAAAGAGTCACCCGAAATGGGGAGACAAAGAAATAACCCCCAGTCAAAAGAAAAGGAGGAATCCTCAGAAACATAGCTAAATGAAATTCAGGTAAGCAATCTATCAGACTAGAATTCAAAATAATGGCTATTAGGATGCTCAAGAAACTCAGTAAGAACTACAAATTACTTTATGGGAGCTGCAAGGAACTTAGTGGAAACTACAGCACCATGAAAAAGGACATAGTAACTATGAATAAGAACCAGGAATAAATGAAGGATGTAATATCTGAAATAAAAAATGTACTAAAAGGAATTAAAAGCAGGCTAGATGAAGCAGAGGACTGAATCAGTGAGCTAGAAAATGAGGTAGAAAGAAATACCCAATCAGAGCAATGAAATGAAAAAAGACTCAAAAAGAATGAAGATAACTTGAGGGAGCTTCAGGACCACATGAAAATTAACAACATTCACATCATAGGAGTATCTGAAGGAGAAGAAAAGGAGCAAGGGATAGAAAACCTCTTTGAAAAAATAATGAGAAAACTTCCCTAATCTGGTAAAGGAAAATGTCCCATAAGATCAGGAAGCACAGAGGGCCCCAATCAAGATGAACCCAAAGAGGCTTACTCCACAATATAATAATTAAAATGGCAAATTTTGTAGACAAAGAGATGATCTTAAAAGCATCAAGAGAGAAGCACCTAGTAATATGCAAGTGAGCCCTGATAAGGCTATTACCTAATTTCTCAACAGAAACATCACAAGTCAGAAGGGGTTGGCACAGAATACCCAGGTAATGAAAGGCAAGGAATTACAACCAAGACTTTTCTGTCCAACAAGGCTCTCATTTAAAAGGGAAGGCAAAATAAAGAGCTTCCCATACAAAAGAAGGCTAAAAGAGCAAATCTCCACCAAGCCAGCACTGTAAGAAATACTAAAGGGACTGCTATACAAAGAAGAATAAAGAGAGAGAGAAAGAGGGAGGAACACAGATACACAAAAAATGGCAATGAATAAGTACCTATCAACCTTAAACATTAATGGGTTAAATGCTCCAATCAAAAGACTTAGGGTAGCTGAATGAATAAGAAAATATGACCTGTATATATGCTACAAGATACTCATCTCAGAACAAAAGATCTACACAGGTTGTAAGTGAAGGGATGGAAAGAAATATTCTAAGCAAATGGACATGAAAAGAAAACTAGGGTAGCAACACTTAGACAAAATAGACTTCAAAATGAAGGCCATACAAAGGGACAAAGAAGGTCACTACCTAATACTTAAGGGACCAATACATCAAGAAGATATAACCCTTGTAAACATATATGCACCCACCATAGGAGCACCTAAATATAAAGAAAATCTTGGAAGACTTCAAGAAAGATGTTGACAACAACACAGTCATCATAGGGAATTTTAATACTCCACTGTCAATAATGGATAGATCTTCCAGACAAAGAGATATCATGGCATTGAATGACACTCTAGATCAAATGGACTTAACTGATATATACAGAGACTTTCACTCCAAAAAACAAAATATAAATTATTTTCAAAGGCACATGGAACATTTTCAAAGATATACCACATGGTAGGACATAAAATAAGCCTCAACAAATTCTAGAAAACTGAAATCACATCAAGCATCTTCTCAGATCACAATCGCTTGAAACTAGAAACCAACCTCAAGGAAAAAACTCAAAAACATTAAAATACATGGAGACTGAATATCATGTTATTAAACAATGAAGTCAACAAAGAAATCAAAAAGTACCAGAAAACAAAGGAAAATAAAGACAAACCAACCAGAAACCTATGGGACACAGTGAAGGCAGTCCTGAGAGAGAAGTTCATAGCAATACAGGCCTACCTAAAGAAGATAGAAAAATCTCAAATAAACATCCTAACCCCAAATCTACAAGAACTAGAGGAACAACAACAAACAAAGCCCAGAGCAAGTAGAAGGAAGTAACTAATCAAGATCAGAGCAGAACTAAATGACATAGAAACTAAAAGAACAATTCAAAGGATCAATAAATCCAGGAGCTTGTTCTTTGAAAAGGTAAACAAAATTGACAAACCTTTAACCAGACTCATAAAGAAAAAGAAAGAAGACCCAAATAAATAAAAGCAGAAATGAAAGAGAAGTTAAAAGTGATACCAAAGAAATACAATGAATCGTAAGCAATTATTATGAACAACTATGTGCCAACAAATTGGACAGGCTGGATGAAATGGATAAATTTCTAGACACATACAATATTTCAACACTGAATCAAGAAGAAACAGAAAGGCTAACTAGACCAATAACAACTAGTGAAATTAAAGCAGTAATCAAAAAGCCCCTGGCACACAAAAGGCCAGGAACAGATGGCTTCAGAGGTGAATTTTACCAAACATTTAAGAACTAACTCCTATCTTTCTCACACTATTCCAAAATGTTCAGGAAGAGGAAAGGCTCCCAAACTCTTCTTATGAAGCCAGTATTATCCTAATTCCAAAATCAGGTAAAGACAGCACAAAGAAAGAAAACTACCGGTCAATATCTCTGATTAACAGAGATGCTAAAATCCTCAACAAAACTTGGCAAACTGGATCCAGCAATATGTTAAAAAAGTTCATATACCATGATCAAGTGAGATTCATCCCAGTGCTGCAAGAATGGTACAGTATTTACAAATCTGTAAATGTAGTACATCACATAAACAAAATGAAGGGAAAAAATCATGGATCATATTAGAATCATTTCATGATAAAAACTCACCAAAGTGGGAATAGAGCAATTATACCTCAACATAATAAAAGTCATATACAAAAAATCTACAGCCAACATCATATTCAATGGGCAAAAAACTAAAAGTTTTCCTACTAAGATCAGGAACAAGACAAAGGTATTTTCTTTCATCATTCTTATTCAACACAGTACTGGAAGTTCTTGCCATAGTGATCAGACAAGAAAAAGACACAAAAGACATCCAAATTGGAAAGTAAAAACTAAAACTGTCACTGTTTACAGGTGACATGATAGTGTACATAGAAAACCCCATAGTCTCCCTCCAAAAACTACTCGACCTAGTGTGAATTTGCCAAAATAGCAGAATACAAAGTCAATATTAAGAAATCAAAGACATTTTTGGTACACCAAAAATGAAATATTAGAAAGAGAAACTAGGGGGAAAATCCCATTTACTGTAGCAAGAAGAAAACTAAAGTTCCTAGGAATAAATTTAACCAAAGAGATAAGAGATCTGTATTCAGAAAACTATAGAACACTGAAGACAGAAATTAAAAAAGATATAAGAAAATGGAAGTACATACCATGTTCATAGATTGGAAGAATTAACATTATTAAAATGTCCATACCATCCAAAGCAATCTGTAGAGTCAACACAACTCCTATTAAAATATCAATGATATATTTCACAGATCTAGAAAAAATATTTCAAAAATATATATGGAACCAAAAAAGACCCTGGATAGCTTCAGCAATCTTGAGAAAGAAGAGCAAAGTAGGAGGGATCAAAATACCTGATATCAAACTATACTACAGAGCCACTGTAATCAAAACAGTCTGATACTGACATAAGAACAAACACATAGTTCTGTGGACCAGAATAGAGACCCCAGAAATAAACCCAAGTCTCTATGGTCAATTAATATTAAACAAAGGGGGCAGCAGCATAAAATAGAGTAAAAATAGCCTCTTCAACAAATGATGTTGGGAGAGCTGGACAACTACATGCAAAAAAAATAATAATAAATGAAACTCGAGCATCAACTTACACCATACACAAAAATAAATTCAAGGTGGACAAAAGATTTAAATACAACTTGCGACACCATTCAAGTCCTTAAGGAGAACATAGGCAGGAAAATCTCAGATATTCCACACAGCAATATTTTCACCAATATGTCCGCTAGAGCAAGGGACATAAAGGAAGGAATAAACAAATGGGACTACATCAAATTAAAAAGTTTTTGCATGGCTAAAGAAACCATCATCAAAATGAAAAAGGAACTGACTGTATGGGATAACATATTTGCCAATGATATATCAGACAAGAGATTGATTTCCAAAATATATAAAGAACTCATCTATACTACTCAACACCAGGAAGACAAACAATTCAATTAAAAAATGGGCAAAGGACCTGAATAGACATTTCTCCAAGGAGGACATACAGATGCCCAAAGACATACAAAAAGATGTTCAACATCACTACCCATCAGAGAGATGCAAATTAAAACCATAATGAGATATCACTTCACACCTGTCAGAATGGCCATCATTAATAAATCAACAAACAACAAGTGCTGGTGAGGATGTGGAGGCAAGGGAACTCTCGTGCACTGTTGATGGGAATGCAGACTGGTGCAGCCACTGTGGAAAACAGTACGGAATTTCCTCAAAGAACAAAAAATGGAACTGCCTTTTGACCCAGTGATTCCACTGCTGGGAATATACCCTAAGAACCCCCGATCACCAATTCATAAGAACTCATGCACCCCAAAGTTCATAGCAGCACTATTTACAACAGCCAAGTACTGGAAACAGCCTAAGTGCCCATCAGTCAATGAGTGGACAAAAAAACGTGGTACATTTACACAGTGGAATTCTACACAGCAGAGAGAAAGAACTCCCACCCTTTTGCAACAGCATGGATGGAACTGGAGAATATTATGCTAAATGAAATAAGGCAGTCCGCAAAAGACAAATACCATATGATATCACCTATAAGAGGAAGCTAATCAACAAAATAAACTAAGGAACAAAATAAAACCACAGGCATGGAAACATGGAACAGACTGACGGTAACCAGAAGGGAAGGGGGATAATGGAGGAAAGAAGGAGAAGGGACTAGTCAAAGATCATACATAAATGACCCATAGACATGGACAACAGTGTGGGAATGAACTGTGGGAGTGGAGGGTGGGGTGGGAGAAAGAGGGCAAAGCGGGGGAAATTGGGACACCTGTAATAGAACAATAAAAAAATTATAAAAAAATGAACTGAAGTTTTTTTCATTTTCTCTCTGTAGCTATATAGTTGACTATTATAAGTTTTAACATCATCTTTTCTTTGTCTTTCAGTCTTATTTATATAGTGATTTTATATTTGCTTTGTTTCCTTTTTAAAGAATTCTGTTCCTTAATTGTAAAATATCTGAGGACATTCTTGTTATTCTCTTGTCACCAATTTCTAGCTCAATTCTTCAGTGGTCAGAAGATTATGTTATATATGAGTTGGTTTCGAAATTTTTTTAAGCTTATTCCGTAGTTCAATAGGTCGTCAGTTATGGTAACTATTCCACATACACTTGGGGAAGTGTACTTTGTACAGTAAAGGGCAAGGTTCTACACATGTCAGTGTGGTTAAATTTTAGTTGTGTTGTTCAATTGTTCAAATTTTCTTGATTTTGAGGGCGGGGGTGTTTTTCCTATAGGTTATTGAGATTGGTTTATATCCCTTGATAGTTTATGGTTTTGTGTATTTCTCCTTTCAGTTCATAAAATAATTTTATTTTGAAGCTATGTTTTTAAGTACTTACAAAATTAGAATTGGCATCTTTTTCTGATGCATTGCCACCTTTATCATTACCACACATCTGACATTACCATTTATGATCATGTTTATCTCAAGGTCTACTGTTAATGTTGCTACATCGGATTGATTTTGATCTTTTTTTCCATGTATATACTCTCAAACCTTCCACATATTTTGGACGACAGCAATTATTTTTTAAAATAACAACTTGAAATCTCTTTTAGTTAGCATATTTATTTTATCAATATTTCACTTAATGATTTATTTGAGGTCTAACTTCACTTCCTTCATTTTTTATTTGTCCCAACTATTTTAAGTACCATTATCTCTTGCTTTACATTTTTTTGATAAATCAGATTTTGCTGTTGTCGTTATTTGTGCTCTGTAATCAGCTTTTTATATATCATTCTACTATTTTTTAGTAGTTAGACTAAATATGATAACAGTCATCTTTTGCTTAAGGATTGAATGAAGGTAATTGAGGTGTTTTTTTCAATTAACAAATGAAGGTAAAAGCTTAAAACATTACCACAATTTATCCATCTGGTTTTTTATTCTATTTTTTCATGTATTTTAATTCCATGTAGGTTTAAACATTAAAGGGTTTTAAATTATTGTTTCATATAATCACAATTCATTTGGAGTTGCCCAAATATTTTTTTCTGGAAATTGTTCCTTGTTCTTTCTTACATACTGTTTTTCTATGTACAGTCATTTTTCATTTGTGTCTTTTTTCTCTTAGATTTTGTTTGTCTGAAAAATACCTTTCATTCACCTTAATTTTCAAAATAACAATACCCAAGAAATTTCCAAAACAGGTTAAAGCCCTTTAGCTATAAATATAAGAAATATTACATGTGGCTAAAAAACTGTGTTACATTTACACAATGAAATACTACTCAGCTATATAAAAAAGGGAATCTTACCTTTGGGACAGCATGGATGGACCTAGAGAGTATTATGCTAAATGAAATAAACCAGTGGGAGAAACCACATGATTTCACTCATATGCGGAATCTAATGAACAAAATCAACTAACAAAATAGAAACAGAGTCATAGCTACAAAAAACAGACTGACAGCTGTCAGGGGAAGGGGGGTTGGGAGTCTGGGTGAAAAAGGTGAAGGGATTAAGCAAAAATATGTAAAAAAAACTCATAGACACAGAAAATAATATAGTGATTACCAGAGGGAAAGGGGTGTGAGGGGAGGTAGAAGAGGGTAAAGGGGAGATAAATGGTATTAGAAGGAGACATGCCTTGGGGTCGTAAACACACAATACAGATGATATATAATAGAATTGTGCACCTGAAATCTGTATAATTTTATTAACCAATGCCACCCTAATAAAGTAAAAAAAAAAATAAAAAGTAAAAAAACATAACAAACCTGACTATAATAAATATAAATAAAAGCACAACTAGACATCAAAATAGAATTGCTGAAAACTGAAAACAAATATTGCTTCTGCCTTATTCTCTCACTCTTCAATTTCTGACACTCAATTTAAATGTGTAATAGGCCTTTCACTATTTCCTTTTTGTTTCTAATTAGTTTCTCTGTGTTTTCATTCGTCTTTTCATTTTTTGGCTTGAACACTGTTCCCTGACCTATTTACCAGTTCTTAAATTGTACCTTCAAGAATTTGCAATTCATTTTTTGCTATAGTTTTCTCTGTTAAAATTCTTCATTGGTCATTGAAATTTCTGAACATATTATTCAACTTATTTTGAAGCCCATGTCTGATGATCCCAGTGTGTTTATACCCTGCATTTTTATTTTGTTTACTGTTTTGTCTTTTGTTAGTTTTTTTCTATATGCCTAACTAATTTTGATTGTGTCATTGACACTGTGAATAAACATTTTTAGTGAAGACTTACATCTGCCTCTAGAAGGAAGTCTGTTTAGGAACAGTCACCTTGGTTCAGTCATGGATTATTCAAAGATAAGTTACTTTTGTGGGATGTTCTCATTCTGTCCGTTTGTTGAGCCCTAAACATTAATTTCTGTCCTTCCTTGCCCTTAGGCTGCCAAAATTTATGTTCCACTTCTCAGCCTCGCTGTTTTGTCTTTCACTTTTGAAACTGACCACCCTCTTAAGGGGAAGACATAATCATATTCTCAGTTTACCCACTTAGTTTCCTTCTTTAAAATCTTGCCCCCATAAATTCTTACGGCCTTTGGTGCCCTCTAATACCTAAAACCAGGTGGGTTTTTTCACTATTTTTATACATCTTATTTAGATTTTCTAGTCTCTGAGTAGGGATTTGGTGAAACAATTAAGTCAGTTTTTCCAGGGGGCTGCTCTCCACCACCTGTGTTTTTAACCAAATACTCTAGATGCTTCTGACTTAGAATTATGTCAATATATAAAACATTAAGCTCCATTTTAAAATATTTTGCATATAAAAGTACAAAATGGATTATGTATGAATTTAAAATTTGGAATACTGACAAATAGAAAAAAATTATGACTGTGTTGTGATTGAGGAATTGGTAAGTTAAT
>VMDR010025882.1:0-14274 GCA_007922815.1 Macrotus californicus
GATACTTAAGAAAAAAAGAGTCAATGTTTTACTATAAAAATCCATTGGAAATATCTAGAGTATTATTAAGAAGTTGTTATTCAGCAAACATTTAGTGAATACAGAATACTTTTCTATATGCCTTGAGAAGACAAAAAAAGGCAAAGATTGCTTTTGAAGTAGTGCTTGCCTTGAAAAACAGGCTGAAACTTTTTAATAATGAAAAGTCACTTTGTATATAACCTTTATAAAAACTGAAGTGATTTTACTGGTACACCTTGGGTAAAAGATGGAATACATTTAGAATTCATAGTGATTTCTAAAAATTTTGGTACGTGTATTTCCCCTTGGGCCCTCCCACCTCCCCTCTCTGCAAAGGTTACGTCGGAAGGGGAGATCAGGAGTCTGGGGAGCATAGCAATGGGAGCAGATAGCAGTTTAGAGTTCCGTTGGCTAATTGTCAGTCCGAGTTCAGCCAGAGAAACAGAACCAGTGAAAGATACACCCTGAGAGACTTGTTGCATTGAATCGGTTCGTGCCGTTGTAAGGTGTGGCTAAGCAAGCTCGAAGTCGGGGCCTGCTGTCGGGAAGGGCAGGCTGGCACCCACAGAACGCAGCACAGAGGGAATTTCTTCAAGAATACTGAACTTCACCCTTCAGGCCTTTCCGCTGATTGAACCAGGCCCAGCCAGATTATCTGGCACGATCGCTCTTCCCTAACAGTCAATTGCGAAAGGTCTTTCAGGACATCTGTACAACACCTGCACAGCAACATCCACATGACTGTTCGGTTGAATAACTAGGTGCTGTAGCCTTGCTAAGCAGACACATAAAACTGACCATCACAGACGGCGACGATTATTTTCCAATGAACCACTGAGAAATTCTAGAGTAGCCATGCTCTGTTCCCTCTGTCATTCCGCACACACCTCTCTCTGCCAGCACAGACAGGTGAGCTCGACCTGTTAGAGGTGTTAAAGGCTCTTTCCTTCTCGTACCTGTCCCTTTCTGGTGTCACATTGCCCAATAAAGTGTCATTTTGTATGGTTGTAGCAATGGCAATTTGAAGGAATTGAGAAGATCAGCTTTACTCGGGAAGATAAGTCAAAGATACAGATTTTTCGTTTCTCTGTTGTTTCAAAAAAAGAAAAAAGTAGGTGCCTGAATTCCGCATTGTGACCGAGAGGGCTTGTATCCACCAGACTCAGTCATGACTGGCCCAGAGCTCTGCCTGAAACAAACCATCTCCATTGACCCAAACAAGAACGCCCTTATCTATAACCTTAGGAAAGCTGCAGAAGAAATGTTTCTATCACCCCCACCAACATTATTTTGCAGTGGGTTTTTTTTTAATTCTTATAATTAAATCAAATCCCATCACCGTGCAAAGTAAAGGTGAAGTTAAAGAAGCTCACAGAACTCAAGTTGAAAGGACTCATTTTTACAGAATTGCATACAAACGAAATAACACATACAATTTATTTCAAGGCCTGTATGTTTTCCAAGATGTTGTTTTCCCACCAGTGAATGATTGATATAACTTCTCTAAAACACTAGGTCACCAATGGCCCCTAGAGTCTGTCACCCTGTTGTGTTTGCTTATGACTCACCAAAACCAGGCACCGGGTGGTTTGTGTGACAGAAAGTGACTGTGTAAAGTGTTAGTGGATGAGGAATGCCATAGTTCCGTCAGCCTTTGTCCCACATCTTAAACCGTCTGGAAGAAAATGGTGGCTTTTGTGCCCTTGGTATTGGACCTGGGATTCAGGCTAAATACCCTGTCTTCTGTGTAGTAAGAAATAATACTTATAAAACCATTATCTCCCAATTGGCTTATGATATTAGCTTATGAAATGGAGGGGAAATGGTATTAATATTAAGTGCCTACTGTGGGGGTTTACATATCTTGGCTCATTCAGTCCACCCCCAAAGCTTTGTAAGTTATACATCACTATTTCCAATTTTTAACTGAAGAAACTTAACTTCAGAAGGGTTAATTAATGCATAAAAGGAAAAAAATAACAGTAAATACTATGTTGAGAATCCAAAGTAAGATTAAAACCTAGGTGTATATGCTTCTAGAACTCAGGTATTTAAAAAAAAATTTTTTTATTTATCTTTAGGCAGAAGGGAAGGGAGGAAGAGAAGCATCAATGTGTTGTTGCCTCTTGCACGCCCCCTAGTGGGGTCCTGGCCCACAACCCAGGCATGTGCCCTGACTGGGAATTGAACCGGCAACCCTTTGGTTCGCAGGCCAGCGCTCAATCCACTGAGCCACACCAGCCAGGGCAGAACTTGTGCATTTTTGACCAAATGTTTAAAAAGGGAGGAAGAAAGGGAGGGAGAAATGGAGGAAGGGAGGGAGGGAGAGAAAATGGGGTCACCTAATAAGCTAATCAGTTGGCAAATTTTTCTTCTTTTTCTTTTTTCTAGACTGCAGAATTACTATGTGCTTCCAGCATAATTATAAATGAAGGCTGAAGCATTTTTGTTAAGCAAAAGGCCTGAAGAGGTTTTTTTATAAAAGCTTCATTTTGAAATCTTATCGCCCCCTCCTCAATATTCCCAATTGGGCCCTCACAAGTACATTAAAAAATATGGTTTAGTTGACAGTATTTTTGGAACCATATTATAAAACATTTGATGTGAAAAAATAAAAAACAGGCCTTTTTTCTGTAGAGCATTTGACTTTCATGCTTTTTAATACCAAGGTATTTCAGATAGAGCAGGTGCATCATATGTTGATGGAATAGGAAAATGTTGCGAAAGGTTATCCACTTCTTTTCAGACATTCGATAGGAAACAAAATGTTGATGTTTTCTTTTTTAAAAATCTTTCCAGAAGAAATGTGCTTACGGAAGCCTAATGCGTGCAACCTACCCTGTGTCTCATTCTTACCTTATCAATCTGCTGTTGACAGTCTGTTCAGGGACCTGTTAGAAAGAGGTCAGGAGGAGGGCTGCCTGTGGGTGGCGGTGCCCCAGGGGTGGGCACAGGGCACCGACTCCGTGATATCTGTAGAGATTTATTCTCTTGGGAGACAGTATTGTTTTCTGTCAAAAGAATAACTCCCAAGTGGGCAGCAGAGAGGACAGGGAGAAGTGGCCCCACACTGGGTACCAGGAGGGAGGGGACTTAGCATGAAGATGTTGTGGGGGGGCGGGGCTGGGCAGAAGGGAGAGGCGGAAAGGATCATGGGGAGATAGAGCCCATGCAACAGTTCTGTCCAGCCAGACTGTTGAATCCATTTAGTATCTCATAATTTTTATAAAAATCATATTAACCTCCTAAGCCCAAATATTAAGTCAATTGACCTTTCTTCTTAGAAGGCAGCCATGTAAAAAAGTTCTAGAAACCAAAAAAAAAAAAAAAAAAATTTTTTTATTTTGTTTCATTTCAAAACATCACAATGATAAAGCGATAAAAGCAACAAAATCAGGAGGACCGGTGGTCTGGGATGCTCACGTCTACTAAATGAAGCTTCATACGTCATCCCGGAGAGACAGAGGTCTCAGCTCCATTAACCACGGTGAGGAGTTGGCCTGGAGAGGACTCGTAGAATAACTTGCAAGGTGTTGATGTAAAAACAGGAAGTGTTACGGGGAAAGCATCAGCCATAGCAGAGAGATACACACGTGTGTTCTTCCCAGGTGGGCACCCACCGCTCAGAATCTCATCCTTCCACAAACGGCTTGCCTTTCGGAATCGCCGGATACCTATTATTCAAACGACTAAAAGGCAACGGAAGGTGCGTTAATATAGCAGATGATTTTTAAATTAATATTTGGCTTTGGGATGGTTTTGAAAAGTTCTTGAGATATGAGTGCAGCCAATATCTAAAAATGCACTGTGAACATGGTCATGAAGTTAGAAGATATTCCATGGAAATGACTTGTTTTCTTCCCTCTACCCATAGGCAATTAATTTCTTCGTCTTTCTCCCATCCTTGGAATAAATACTGCTCATCTGAAGTAGAACACCGACCATATATTTCACCCACTGGGGTATGTGCCAGTGCATATGGTCCTGTGATAATACAGTGAATCCATATGTTTTAAATACATACGTTCCAAATACCCAAACACACACACACCATTCATGAATCCAAAAACAACCTACCCCAGCAGATCCCTCCATTCACAATGTTCCTGAAATGAGAAACTGGTTAGTTCTGATGGATTTTCCTACTCTGTGGCCCAGACTTCTGGAAAGAAAAACTACTCAGAGCTTACTTGAAATGCAAACCAATTAAATTACTTATATGAAATATGTGTTTGCTCTTAAACTTGAAAACAGCATTTGTGGGGGAAATAATCAGGCTGCCGACAACCAAGAGCTGACTGTAATTTACTAAATTGTTAACTACAAGTGTATTTGAGATTAAAAGTGACAAAGGCAGGAAAAATTAAAACTAAATGTAACTTGATACCATACAGCTGAAACCAGAGTATTTTATCAAGAACAGTGCAGAGGGGCTGCCTTTATTCAAATATGGCAGATGAAGGCTTAAAGCAACATAGACTAAACATGAACAAAAAAACCCATCTAGGATAAAATAGTCTAGAAATATATAAGCATTTTAATGGATTTTTTATGATTTATTTATTTATTTACTTTATTGTTCAACTACAGTTTGCATTTTCCCCCCACCACTCCCCCCCACCCCAGCCAATCCTACCCCCCTCCCCCGCTCCCACCCTCCCCTTTGGTTACGTCCATGTGTCCTTTATAGTGTTTCCTGGAAACCCTTCCCTGTACTGTTCCCTCCTCCTTCCCCTCTGGCCACTGTTAGATTGTTCTTAATTTCAATGTCTCTGGTTGTATTTTGTTTGCTGTTTTCTTTTGTTGATTATGTTCCAGTTAAAGGTGAGATCATGTGGTATTTCTCCCTCACTGCCTGGCTTATTTCACTTAGCATAATGCTCTCTAGTTCCATCCATGCTGTTGCAAAGGGTAGGATCTCCTCCTTTCTCTCTGCTGTGTAGAATTCCATTGTGTAAATGTACCACAGTTTTTTGATCCACTCATTGACTGATGGGTACTTAGGTTGCTTCCAGCACTTGGCTATTGTAAATTGTGCTGCTATGAACATTGGGGTGCATAGGTCCTTTTGGATTGGTGTTTCAGGGCTCTTAGGGTATAATCCCAGCAGTGGAATTGCCGGATCAAAAGGCAGTTCCATTTTTAGTTTTCTGAGGATTTTTTACTACCACTCAGTATTACTTTTATACTATCAGGTTGGCCAAAAAGTCTGTTTAGTTTTTTCCGTAAAATAAAAGACACGTTTTTCATTTTCACCAATAACTGTATTGATTTAGCTATATTGAGTATGTCGGCTTTCTCCATTGGGTATAACGTTGATTTTTCTCAATTAATGTCTCAATTTGATCGGTATCAACTTCAAGTGGTCTACTCAACCACGGAGCATCATCCAGCAAGAAATCTCCAGCACGAAACTTTGCAAACCACTTGTGACATGTTCAACCAGTCACTGCACCTTCTCCATACACTGCACAAATCTCCTGTTGAATTTCAGGTGTGTTTTTACCTTTCTTGAAATAATAAAGCAAAACATGCCGAAAATGTTGTGTGTTTTCTTCCATCTTCAATGCTAAAATGGCCACACAAAAATTCACAAATTTTGATAAGTTTTTTTTTTTTTTTTTTTTAGAAATGCATGCTGGTGTGACAACTGTCACCATACAGTCTATCAAAACTGTTTTGAATGAAGTGAAAGACAACTAAGCTTTTTGCAGGGGCTGTGTCGTAGCCAATGAGATTTGTCAGAGATGCAATTATTGCTAATTGAAGTTAAAGTCAGCTAAGCACTATTAAAGCCATCACACGGTAGAAACTAAAACGAATTTTTTGGCCAACCCAATATTTTGAGTATCACCTCCACACAGGGACAGTGCAACTGAAGTAAAATGTATAAAACGTGTGCAGGCACGGCTTAGAGAACTAAAAAACAAAAAAAAAAGTTCTGAGGAGGACAGATATAATTGGGGTTATATATGTAGGAGAAAGGTCTAGAAAAATGAATCCTTGAGAAAATAAAAATAATGTCAAACTGCCTCGGAAATTTCATTTTTAATGAGAAAATAGAAAAACAAAGAAATCAGGGCTTCACTTCTATGAGAAAGGATTTAGTAGGGATTTTTTTTTTTTCTAAAGCAACTCCTTCGGATAGGGAAGATGAAATACCTGGAAGTTTCAGAACGAAAAAGAAACTTAGCTTGCTGAATCCAATTCTGGTGGCTGAACTTACGTTGCACGGAGAGGTCTTGAAAACTGTCGCTCAAGATAACTGACTTTCCCTTAATGAGGGTTCTGTGATTCAAAGTCACATTCTTTTGATAGAACTTGATCTATCAGCACACTCTAGTGTGATCTCAAATATAATCAGAGTCTGCAAGATGGAGATCTGCAACCAAAATGCCACTATATTAAAACGAGAAGAGCAATTGCTGAACGAGTAGGATGGTCTGGCCGGCACATTCTTATGCAGGCAAGGTGTATGGGGAGCCAGATTACAAACCAGGATGCCAGTGCATTGGTTTGTGTTGAAAGAATGTTCACGCTGGAGGGGTTGGCTCTCCACCCTGCCAACTCTTTCTCCGTAGGGTTACCATACAGGGAGCCAAATTAGCATCAGATGTCAGCTTCCAGAGCATGGAATCAGAACACAGGAGCAGATGGTGATTTGAGAGTTAGGGAATAGACCCTTTGGACCATGGAGCCCCCTTCCTTAGGCTGCACTTGGACACAAAGTTCATCTTGCTTTCTGCTCCTCCAGCCTCCACATTGACCTCTCTTTCCAGCTTCCTTCTGACCCTGACCTGGTTTATGTTGCTCTGTTGATATAGTCAGTCAAACTACAGTGGAGCCCTGCCAGCCAGCCTGGGAGCCATTTATCTCTTTGTGGTGTTTTTGTGCCAAACCTTTGGGTAAGTGTTGATGTTTTAGTTTAACTGGCAAAGGACAATCTTATTTTTAAATTGCTTCAGTGAAGCCCCCAGGATCCCTAACACTGACAACCAGAGGCAACAGAGATGATTACTCAGAATTCTTTCCAACCCCATATTTTGGTGGGAAAAATGTTTTTAGCGCTATATTATGGCACACAGATAACGGCATTTCCTTTCCAAAGAATAGGAAAGACAAAGAGAATGAAAACCACATAGACTGAGTTGATGAGGCCTACATATAACTAGATCTTTAATGTGTGTTTTTTTTCCAAGTCTGAAAGGGGAGAAAAATGATAGATGTTTACATTCATTTCCACGAAACCTGAATTTTGGCTCCCCATGGGCATCGAGTGGAATAGGCAGATGTGATACTTTGCTTCTTAGTAGCTTTTAGAGATATTTTCATCATTTTCTTTGTATTAGAGCTTCCAGTTTGGAAATGACTGTAAAAAGGAAAAAATACTTGCTCAGCAAAAAAAAAAAAAAAAAAAGGGTCTTAGGACATGGGAAACCATTTACCTCTTGGAAGCTTTTGTGATAAATACGACCAAGGTGAAAAACCGCTAGGGTAAATAAACCTTGTTATCTCTCTGTGTGATTGTTAAAAACACTGACTGCAAGCCACGCATGTTTTGCATGGAAATCTATCATATAATATGAAAAAAAAAAAGATAACACAGAAGAAATACAAATGACTGAGAGTAATACAATTAATCTGTAGCCAGATATATTACGTTGAAGATTGACAGCAGATTTACCCCTGGGAAGGAAAAGGAGACAGCAGAATGGATTTTATTTTAAAGAACTCCAGAAACCTATCAAGATGTTGCCTAACGAGGTGATGTAATACAAAACATCCCGGGATGCTGCATTTGCATAATGCCTTTTTTCCCCCAAAGACTTGGCTTTGAAAGAATAACAAAGACACTGAAATGAGGTGGAAAACAAAATAACAAAACACAAATATTGTCTCAGCGTTTGCCAATAATAAAAATAGCTTCCTTCCCTCTGATCCATTAGTTCCCCTGAGAGCCCACCTGTATGTTTTCAGAATGTAAAATGATACTTAAATTAATTAATACATCGGGGTTTAGAATTCTTTGTAACTGTGCCTCTCATATAAATAACATTCACATCTCTTTCTGACTCATGCACAGCAGGGGTCCCGTGAGTGATGCCCTGTTGCTCTGGACCAGACAAACTCCCACAAGCAGCTCTAATTTATGCACAGACTGCTATGGGAAATAAGCCAGCCCTTGAGGGGTTGTTCAAAGAAGTCTGTCCTTGGGCATTTATCCCCTTCATTTTGCACTTTTATTCCTGCTTTTGAGGGAGAACTTTCTTTTCTTATGGGTAAGTACTTGGTTTCTGTCCAACTCTGCTTATCCAAAGAGGAAAAAGTTTGGCGCTCTAATTGTTAGAGGACTCTGATATGCCAAGGTCCACGTCTCTTTCTCTCCTGTTGCTCTTCTCTCCCCAGTTCCACATGAGACCTGGTGCTCCTTGTCTTGCTTTAAAATCCTTCCTACAAGATGGGAAAGACTCTTATGCCAGATGCGTTGTGTATGTTGCTTAATTAAATTTTAGTATAAAAAGGTTTTAGCTCCTGCACCACCTTGTACATAGAGTTTTGCATTTAAAAGTCCTCATATTTAACAGTGAAGTTCCACATTTATTTCTTCATTTCTTTCACTCATTCTCTGAACCAGTGTTTATTGACCATCTACTCTCTTTAAGGCACAAAATTCATTTCTGTTGGAGGTTAAATATGAAGAAGGCCTGGTCCTGTAAGGCAGTGATCTGTCATTAAAGGTGTTTGTAACAGCTTCTGCCTCGAGAGCGTAGGAAGGTGGACAAGGGAGCCTCTGAAATCACCTGATTGTACCTGACCTTGGCCCTAAAAAATACACTTTGTTGAGGTCCTTGTTGAGGAAGGTGTGAGACCCCTCCTGCCCCCTCACTCACCCCAAGAATCGTACACAGTAAGATGTAAGTACTGATCTCCATACTCCTGGCTTCAAGGTGCTGCTGTCCTTGGTCTGGTTGTGATAGACCTGTTCTAGGTCTGTGTCCTATTCTAGGTCCTGCCAACACTTGTGTCTACGCCAGGCCCCTGTTCTGTCCCGGTCCCTGCCCTCCTCCCCCTGCCACATCATATGCTGGTTACTGGGGCCCCGCACTTTTGTCATTCCGGGGTTTCCTCTGCCCTGTCTCAAGAACCCAGATATTTTTATTACGTATTTGATGTCATTGTCCTTTCTCTGCCTCCTCTTTTCTAATGCTCTTGCATTTTACCTTTAAGCCCTGTATTTTTATTTCCAGAAGCACTTTTGGCCTGAGGGGTGTTTAAGCCAGTTTGGTAAATGTCAGCCCCTCTCTCTGCCCTGCGGTCCTCACGGGGGCGTGCAGCCACGTGGAGAGCTCCAGTAGTCAAGTTCAGTGGCGTGTGTGCTGTCGCTGGACTTTGCAGTAGAGTCTTCTGCTGTGACCCTTCAAATTCATCTCTTTTCTCTGGTGATGGCTGCTTGATATGAGCCCCCTCTAGTCTCCAGCCTGTACTGTGACATAACACTGCCCTAATAGAAGGTTGGACTTAGGTCCCAGTCACCAAAGCCATTTGTCCTTCACATCCATGTCACTAATGTAAGTACCAAAATCCTCTCCCAACGTGGTCCATCAGCCTTACCCTCTCAGGAGACACGCCTGAATCTTGGCGCTCTCATAGGCTGGCAAGAAAGGCCAGTTCTTCCTAAGAACATTCAAGGACAGTTTCCAACTTATCTCTTCGTAATACCCAGTGATATCGATGTCAATTACAACAAATACACAAAACCTCCAAACCCGATTTCTTGAATGTAAATACAGTATCAGACACTTTGCCCAATAAATAGCTCCTGCTCCTCAAGGACCCTCTCTCTTTTACAAACGATACCCCTGGTTCCATATCAACAACATCCCAGCCTCGTCAGGAGTCACTGAGCCCTCTGATGGGATGGCAGACTCCCTACACCTGCTCTCGAATTGAGGGTTTGATTAACAGTACATGCAGCTCTTGGCAATAGTTAGAATAGGAAATAAAATTAAGGTGCAGGGGTGAGGCAGGAAATTCAGATAAAATGACTTGGGAAATGTAGCTAAGCAAGATATAATTACCTAACTCATAATTAGCCCAGAACATCAGGCCTACCATCCCTAAAGGCTTCTTTTCTTTGCAAAGAGATAAGCGATACCATCAAGAAACAGATGGGACTTGTACGAGTGAGCATGAGTAACGGATACTTCTTACCTCAGGAGTCACCTGCTCAGAATTTGGTTGTAGGATTTCCTCCTAATGCTAACTCGTTAGCTTAATAGTTCATTATTTCTCTGTCTTCCATTGCTTTGGGCCAGTGCAATTATTCGATTTCTCTAATGTTGTAGAACATTTCGGTAACATCTCCATGAGCCTCTTGGCCTCCATCATCCAAACACCTAAAACTACCTAACAAATCAATACAACCAGGGAAAGCCAACAAATGTGGCCTATTTGAATATGACTGCAACAGGTTTGGGTATGTTTTTATTTTATACCTGCAAAAGTATGCGATGTATTTGAGTTTGTAGAAAAGAGAAGATTTTTCAGGTCCAGAGTTTTGCCCTGTTGAGTACTCCTGCTTCAAAGGCACTTTGCAAGTGGCCTTTAAGTAGCCCCATTATTACGGTGTTATTTAAAGAAAAAATAAAATAAAAGAAGCAAAGCTAAATAAAGTCCTCTTGGTTCAAGGACTGTGTTGTGGAGAGGTGGTGACCTAATACCAGAAGAGTTTCTGGCTTCTGCTTATGTAATGGCCAAGGTTAAATGTGCTGGGAGGTCTAGTTCACTTCTTTCCCTTGAACTATAATTTATAGGCATCTTAGAATGTGAAAAGCAGCCTCACCAGGAATTCACTGCCTGTAGGAAATGGGTTTCAATTGCGTTTCCCTCACGGAGTGGTCCCCTGGCATTATTAGGTTGTGTGCTGTTTGCCATTATAACCACAAAAGCAGTTTAGCTTTTAAAACCCTTTCTTTCTAAATACGGATGTGTTTACTTACCCATTCATCCATCCTCATTACTCCATCCATACATCCATACTCATTCATCCATACTCATTAATTCTTTGTACCAATATTTCCTCATATTGACTCTCTGCTAGTCACTTCACTAAATTCCACAGGGAATGACAATAAAGACCAGTTTTCTGTGTACTAAAATCTGTTTAATCCCTGAGACATTAACAGTATTAAAATAATACAAATTTTTCATTATATTTAGGAGGTAGGAAGGCATAGTATATGTTCATATATAATTTGTAGAGATATAATTTTAGAAGTAGTAAACAAGATTTCCCATAATTACTTCTTTGATGGGAATAAGTAATATGACTTAATGCTTACAAATGACTTGGAAGATATCTATTTGTAAACCAATCAAGTGGGGTAATTATTTATTCTTGGACTGCAAGGAGGAAACAGTAAGAAGGAAGCTTAAGGGGTAGATTAGGGCTGCCTACCTTCTGTGGTTTAAGACACCCAGTCTGTGGCATTTTGTTATGGAAGCCCTAGAAGATGAATCCCCCATCTTTCATTTCAGGGATCAACATTTCTCTTCAAAAAACAAGAATAAGAGTCATCCTCTGACTTCAAAGCACATGATCTTAGTGTCCAGTTATTAGGACACTGCTGGGGGAAGAGCTACTTCGACAATACTCTGTATAAATCATCATCTACTGTTAAATTTCCTTACCATACACAAAGAAGGAAAGTAACATTTACACACAAGTAACTTTTCACTAGGCAACTTGATGTTATCTGTATTTTTGTTAACCTGTTTTATTGCTCAAAGAACAGTAGGACATCGATAGTGGTAGTCATGTTATACATGGATGAAAACATGGGGTTCTGGTGGGTTTCAACAGCTTACCGGTGCCCCCGAGATGCTAACTGGTAGAGCCAACGTGCAGATCCACATTCAGACACTCAAACCCACACTCGTGGGCACCATGCTGGTAATCTCGCCGAGTCACCGTGTTCGAAGGCACACGTAAGGTGTTTGCTAGTTAAGGAAAGAGGAAAGTGCTAGTTGTCACTTACCTTTAATGTGTCAAGAGGTGACACTGCCGTGTAAAAGCGGATTTTCTTTTCTATCTTTGATGATACCAAAAAAACGAACATTTTCGTTTTTCACTTCCCTGAGACATGGAGGCAGCAATGGACTTGAACATGAAAGTAATGTGCCTGTCTGTGCTTCCCAAGCTCACGTGTGCATGAAAAGGTCAGAGAACAGGCGGGTCACAACTAGTGGATTAAATCATTCGGCTCGCCTCCCGGAACTGGGATGATCAGTTCCACAAAAGTCAGTTCATCAGGAGCTCATTTTTAATAGTGAAAGGACATAGGTTTGGTATATTTATCATTTCATGTTTATATTTTATATAAAGAAAAATTTCAGTAAGAATATTATGCACTTGTTTGTCATATTCTCTGAGAACAAAAATCGCCTGTTTATTAAGCCCGTAGCGGTAGGACATAATGGTCTTACACCAGTTCCTTATACTATTTCGTGTTAATGCTTATATCAAAAATTCCCTGAAATCAATGTGATAATTGGTTTTCTTTTTATGTAACACAAACGTACCTCCAATTTTATTTCTCTGGAAAATAACCTTTACATATTTGGGGAATGTTGTTTTAAGGTATAACAGTGTTATACTAGTTGGGCAACATTTCTCCATCCATCTTACTCATTTTCTTCGTATAGTGATTTTTTCCAACACATTCTAATATTTACAATGGTCACATAATGGTACAAATTTTAAATTGAGTCGATTTTATTTTTCATTTCACTATTTTAAATGGCCACTCTCATTGTTAGCTTCAAGTACCTCATTATTTTCTTCGTGCCTTTTCCTTTCAAAACAAACTGCCTGCTAGATTTTAGGAGGTTTTATTTCATCTTATAAGTATTTCCATTTCCATGGTTGTCATTGTAAAACCCTATTTATTTTTAAGTGATATCAGCAAGTAAGAACGTTGCATCTCTCTTAAATGCATTTCTGGCCAAGGAATAAATACTAAGTGATTGGAGGGCATCTGCCAGCATGAAAAAGAAAATACTCTCTTGGGATATTGGTCTGTAGTAGTAGCGAGAGAGTGGAGAGGGGATTTTGTTTAAAAAAAAAAAAAAAACTTATCTTTTGGAGGGGGGAGGGCAGGAAGCAGGGTCTCTGGCTAACATGGAGAAAGGTATTCCCTTTCACCCCAGAATAGCATCTCACCTGCTTCCTCACCTGCCTCGGGGTCTGCCCGCTCCTGTTTAATGTAAGAGAAGTCTGCCTCAGGAGTGGAATAGTCTTGCTCTCCTTGCACCCTCTCGGTTTCTCTGCCGCCATTGTAGGATGTAATCTCGGAATCCAGTTCAGTCTTGTCTCTCCTTCCAGACAAGCTGGGTCTTAGCTGGACCACGGAATGGGGCTTCTGACATGTGCCCATTGTCCTCTCTACCAGGAGGGCCGGTGCCTGCTCTTTCGTTACCAGAAAATAGCTTTGGATCTGTGCTATTAATAGGATGGCTCCCCATCAGGCTGAGAATGAAAACCAACATTTTTATCTTGACTTTCCAGGCTCTGTCGGTTTCTGACTCCTGCCTATATCTCTGGCCTCGTCTGTCCTTCTTTGTGTTGCTTGCATAGCTCGGGGCCATGAGACAGAGGCTCCATCCTGGTTTTGTGGGGCCCTGACCCCAGAGCTCTTAGTCAACACACTGCAGGTTCCTCACCACTTTCCCACACAGCGCACACGCTGGGGGGGCCCACGAGTCGCGCCCCAGCTCCTGTCCCCAACCTCCAACCAGCCATCTTCTTGAAGTCAAATTTTGGTAAGGTGTCACAGCCATCAAGGTGTGTATAAAAGTCACAGGCATAACGCTTCATCCCTTTTCACAACATAAACACACCCAGGTAGCCAGGACCCAGGCCAAGACATAAAGCATCGCTGTGTCCCCACAGACCCCTGGCAACCCCTCCAGACCCCGCCTCCCCAGCACAACCACCACGCCGACCTCTGTAGCCACAGAGGTGTTTTCCTGTTGTTTGTGAACGTTGTGTATGAGTACAATACGTGCATTTTGTGGGTCTCACTTCCTCGGCCCACTCTTGAATTTGAAAGGTGCGTCTGTGTCGAAGGTAGTATAGTTCCTTCTCGTTGCTGTGCCTCTGAGTGGACTAGAGCTGGGGTTCTGTGTCACCACAGAGGGGCATGTGGGCCGTTTCCATTTGGAGATGACCCCAACACCTTGTGTATGTCTTTT
>VMDR010025883.1:0-14279 GCA_007922815.1 Macrotus californicus
AGCACTTCTACACATTGGTGAGAGAGAGTTGGGAGTCCCCAACTTTACCTGGATTTGTCTATTTCTCCTTTTAGCTCTGTCAGTTTTTGTTCAATGTATTTTGAAGACTGCTGTCACCTTCTGGTGGACTGATCCTTTTATCTTCATGTAATGCCCTCACTGTCTCTAATAATACATGTTGCTTTGAAATTTAACTAATATTAACACAGCCAGTCTTTAAAAAAAAAATTAGTTATCATGTTTTGAAGTTTTGTTGAAGTTATGTTTTGAAGATCAGTTTTCCTAAAACCACTTGCAGTACCAATTATTCTGTCAGTCTAGGTCCCAATAAGAAATACTGTAGACATCACGCTGACAATAGAACTTGAGGGTTAGTGAAAGAACTATTCACAAAGGTACAGAGCTGAAGGGAAACCACAAGTAGTTCAGCACCCGAGGGCTAATAACAATAGTTACTGGAACCCAGAGAGCATCCTATAAAAAATGCAACCCTGATGGAAACAGTGGTCTTTGGCTGAGGAATAAAGCCAGACCAAGGTGATCCCACAGGGAGGCAACCAGGAGAAAGACCCTGACTTCACTTCCTGGGTTCAGTCTCCTGCCCTAGCTCACTGTTCAAACCCAGTCACAAGTAGGGGATGCAGTCCACAGAAACTAGACACCTGAAGCAGAAAGTAGGATGAAAAATGGAGGATGGTGGGTCTGATGGGGCAAATAAAACATATCTAACAGTTCCCAACCCAAAGGACCCTGAGCTGATAACTTTTCTTAGATTACCTCTGGGTTTACAGGACATGAAATCTAGGGAGAGGGTTATAATAACTAAGAACTACCTAACAGTGAAACTGGCCACAGTGGGTACACCCAGGACCTAGAAATACTACTTCAGTTGACAGCCAGCACCATGATTCTGTTGCTGAGAAAACTGAAACAGCCTAGAAAGTATGGGAACTCTAGCAAGTGTAGAGGTCCTAACTACTGGCATTAGAAACCAGGTGGAGTGCAGAAAAGGCAGTTTGGGGTTATCTATGGGACATGACAGAGGCATTCTGCACGAGGATATTTAGGGCATGGTTTGGGAAATTAGCAGGGACAGGAACCTACTGGACATCAACCACAAGCGAACAAGAAAAACAGCAGTATCACATTAGACAAAGGACAAACATTAAACTATTCTTTTCCATCAGTAACAAAGTAGGTGACATGTAAAGGCACTGTGTGAATGTGATTTTCTTAAATATGAAATTTAATCTCAAAAGTCTCTGCAAATTTTGTTAACAATAGGACAGATTTCAAATCCCTTAGCTCAACATTCAAAGCTGTATGTGTTCAAGAGAAACTGTCAAACTGATTTAAACATTAGAAAATGTTATCAGCTCTCAGCAGTGGATATCTGGTGGTAAGGCGGCTTCCATATTATTGATCCAACAGCAAAAAGATGTCACCCAAGTACATACTGTTTCTCTGCTTTACTGGCCACAGCACACGTTTCCTCCAAAGCCTAGAGAAGCTTGTGATTGGAGAATGATACTGAGGTTGGAGAAGCACTTTACTGAAGTCATTTATTAGTTCTAGTAGTTTTTCGACAGTCTTTAGGGTTTTCTATATGTGGTATCACATCATTTGCAAGCACTGAGAGTTTACTTACTCCTTTTCAATATGGATGCCTTTTTATTTCTTTGTCCTATGTGATTGCTATGGCTAGGACTTCTGATGAAGAAAATAGAAACTTTTTAATAATTACACTGTTGGCTGTGGTCTTAGTACTATATTCTAACTGATATATACATAAATGAGATACAGTTAAACAATTTTTGATAGTTTAATTCTATCATCTTGATGTCCTTCAGAATTAGAGTTCTTGATATAGTACAAAGGAAATCTAGATTTAACATAGAAGAGGTAAATAAAAACCCAAGAGTCCTGAATTTGCACCAGAAAAATCAGTATGCTCATGATACATTTTTTTTTTAAAGATTTTATTTATTTTTAGAAAGGGGAAGGGAGGGAGACAGGGAGAGAAACATCAATGTGTGGTTGCCTTTTGCACACCCCATACTGGGGACCTGGCCTGCAACCCAGACAGGTGCCCTAGACTGGGAATCGAACCAGCAACCCTTTAGTTCGCAGGCTGGCACTCAATCCACTGAGCCACACCAGCCAGGGCTCATGATGCATTTTATCTTAAAAACAGAACATAGTATTTCCAAGTTCTGTCCACTGAAAAGCAATAATCACAGCAGAGGCAATGAATATCCTAAGTAGTCACTCTTCCTTAAAGAAATGGCTGACTTCAGGGCTGGGGCACGAAGTATATTGGGTGAACCTACAATATCTTCATATACAGAAAGTAAGGAATCTATAAAAATTAGTAGTGCCACATTAAAAGAACAAGTAATCAAACCAAAAAGGCCAAATAAGAGACAACTTGAACATCAATAAGATTAATACTGCAGAGGTTTTCAGTATCAAACATGTTAAATTAAGTTTATGAGTTCAATTTAATACTTAGTTTATCACAGTTCGTAGACGCCAATGAAACAACTCATTCTGAAAAAACTGGTAAATAAAAGCATCAAATATTTATCATGTCTTTCTTACACAAACTATACCAATGAGTAACAAAATAGCAGATAAGAGCAAGTTTCTCTTTTCAGAAAAGTATTCCAGCTTATACACGAAGAACTACAGAAATAAAATGTCACCGCTTTGTAAGGCCTAATAAATAAATGCATCAAAGCTTTAAGTAGCAATTGTTACTAGTATCCCAAAGAAAGCAATCAGGTATCTTTTGCCTCCTGATCAGAAGTCCACATCACTGTCTGAATCAGTCTTGCCAAAAACAAATAAAAAGAACCACACATTCTGATCAAGTTTCTATATTCAACCACCAATTTACGAGATATACAGAGGACAGAAATATGTTACAATCACACTGTAGAATTGCAATCAACAAAATCCAGACTGTGGGGAATCTTTCAGCAGTGCTTCTCAAACTATGTGATGGACCAGTCTATGTTCCCTTTTCTTTTCTCCCTAATTTTCAATCCATCACAGACTTCATACTTTGTAAAATACCAAGAAAGATTTATAATAAATAACTAAATAAATAACCACAAAAAACATACAAATCCCAATTTTTTTATTATTAGGTTCAACAGACAAAAATCACTGTCAAACTATGGTAAAGTGTGTAAACACTCTCAATCTCTGTACTCAAGCCATCACAAACTGGTACTAAACAGCTCATGAAATGGCATCAGATGCAAAGACCACCATTCGAGCAGCATGGCTTTACAGAACCAACTTATCTCATTTCTTCATCAGATAAATTCCAAGAAGAGAGTAGACATACTCTATCATTTAAAAGACCTATCAAGACAGTCACAATGTATGGACCTTATTTGGATCTTGATCCAAACACAGTAAAACAAAACAGAAATCATTTAAGACAGGAGAAAATCTAAATTGGATTTTATTTAAATAAAAAATACTTTCAATATTATTATGTTAAAAAGAATTCTTCTTTTAGAACTACTTAATTAAACACTTATGGGTTAAATGACATGTTAAGATTTGCTTTAAAATAATATGAGGTAACAGTATAAAAAATATATATTTGACCTTGAGTTGATAATTGTTGAAATTAGGTATAGTATATAAGGATAAATAATCCTATTCCTTTTAATATGCTCGACATCTTCTACAATCAAATTAAATATTAAAATAAACATTTAAACTGTAGAACCTGACTCATAAATTTCTTAATTATATTCAAAAGTAGTAGTTTTGGACAAGCAAATTTCCACAGCATTCTGTGCCAGAAAGGGTCATAAAATCTAAAAACTTTTATAGAGGTGGTATTGAACGCAGTGTTTTCTTGTTTGGGGGTCTAGATGATGTAATGATAGAAACTTAAAAGAAAGCTGCAGTTCATCTGTATCCCTCAACCAACAAGCAAGCAGAAACTGCTATGTAAATAACATGCAATATGTGAAGTGTGATTAATGGAGGAGGGTATTATAGAGTTTTCTAGAAAAAAAAAATCTAGGACAAAATAAAATTGTATGTAAAAAGCATGTTTATTTTTAGAAAAACAGAAATCTTTTGTGTTTGGAGCCCTATGACAGAAGTCCCTAGTCTTGAGTGCAAAAAGCAGCACAGAGGGACATTATTTACTATTTAACCAACTACGAATTCTACCACTAGGATGAACACAAAAACCACTCTTACCACTTTTATGCTTTAGTGGTTCCTTTTACCCTAATTTAGAATCCCAATTTCTAGATAACTAATCTGAAGAAAACAAAAAGTTTCACACTTCAATTCTTAAGATTAAATTCCAAGGTTGCTCCAGACAAGATCTAAAAGGCTCGTTCGTAACTTCTCTGGTTTTCAAAGCTTCAGAAGCAGATCAGGAGAAGGTTCTTTAAAAGCAAGCTTCTTATTTACTCTACTTGAGCTTGCAGGCACCTTATTCTCCAAACGTTTAATAGCTCTTCTCTCACTCACTACCTCATTTACCTATACAGTTTTAATTGAAACAGACTCGGCACTCTCAACCCACCCCCATCCCACTCCTCAGTCTGCAGCATGTAAACTTTTCTCAGGCTGAGGCCGCCTGAACCGAGTGTACAGTGAGTTTGGGGAGCAACAACAGAAAGGTGGTGCTTTCTATTCTTTACTCCACTCTTGCTGGCTGCGAGGTAACTCTTGTGCTGTCATGAAAGAGACCTAAAAAAGTAGTTTGTTTCCCACCACTCACCACCCTCTATTAATTGGTGCATTCTAATCTTAGAAGAGCTAAAAAAAATTAGATGCTAAAATAATTCAGTCAGCAGGCTTATGCCTGAAGCATGGCCTAACCTAAAACTTACAGTACAGTGCTGTGTTCCAGCATTTAACAACCCACTGTATTATTTTTTGTACCCTTACGATTTCTTACAAACATATTCAATAATAATTCAAATGTTTGAAAATTGATTCTACTGTTGCACAGAGGTAAAGGCTTCTTTGTACTTTCAGGCTAATACTAAATGGCTTGCAAGGACCTACCTTAAATGTGTCTGGCAGAAATCGTAGATATATCTAGAAGCAGAAAAAAGTATCTTCCCAACACATTAAAAAAAAAAAAAAATCAAGTAGAATTTTACTCAAATGTGCCTGGGCCAAACATGTCACAAACTAATTTTACCCCCCCCAAAAAAAAGGGAGTTTTAAGAAATCTTTGACATGTACATGGGCAATGGAAGAAAAGGAAAACAGCCATGCTACAATACAGGAAGAATTCCCAAACACCCCAAGCCATAGTGGTGTGGTCCACAGAAGCAGCCTGTCTGCAATCAGAGGCAAACAAGTCTTTAATAAATCAGCCACAAACACAAGATGGTATTTTAAATATACAGTAGGAACATTTATTTGAACACTTCTAAAAGATATTTCTCCATGCCTGATGATTTGATATAAAAATCAAACCCATCATACTTTCCCCATCAGTCTCTACATCAAGGGCAATCAGAAATTTGTACAACATGAATATTTGCTTCTGAAACAAAAATTACAAATTAAGTGATAACAAAAATACACAAATCAACTGGACCCTAAACAAATTTCTAACAGTTTTTTCCCCTGCCCCCAATCACCTAGAGCTTCTTTCTTCAACCTCATTCTGCTCCTTTTCCTTTCTTTGCTTGGCCATGAACTTCTGTTAAAATCAATTTGCAATACAAAATATTCATTAGATGTTGCTTTGTTGTGTATATGAACAAATGTAATACATTTCATTGCATTTACAAGTAAAAAGAGCCTGAGCCTATAAAACAAAGATCAGAAACACAGAGCCCACACTGACACTCCTCCCTTCAGTCCCTCAGCTCACCAGCCATCTAATGTCACCAACACACCAAGCACCAGGCGTGGTGCTTGGGGACTTTGGTCAGAAAGATAGGTGGAGCCCTGCACCTCACGAAGCTCCCATTCTAGTGGGAGAAGAGAAACACAATGAAAAAGTGAGGTAATTTTGGGTGGCAGGAAGCCCTATAAGGGAAAAATTAACAAAATACTTAATTGAGGTTGATTCTTTCTGGGGGGAGAAGTCTTTTCTTAGGCAAAAGCCTTTCTGAGAAGCTGATATTTAAGTAGAAACATGGGAGAGGGCGAGGAACAGAAATATAAAGGTGCAAAGAGAGCACCAGGGCTTCTGTGTATGCAAAATAAACAAAGAAAGCTAGAAAAATTGGAGCACAGCAATTAAGGGCTTTAGCCTAGAATAAAATAGAGCTAGGTTCAAATACTAGGTCTGCCATTAATTAGCTATGTGACTTTGGGATTAGATGCTTGGGTTTAGATACTCTTTAAGCCTGTATCCTCATCTTTAAAATTGGAATAACAGAATCTACCCCATGAAGTTGATGGTGAGGGGGATGGGAGGGCAGGGGATTAAATACATTTCCAGCAAACAAGAGCTCAATAAATTCAATATGGAAAATGTATGAAACAACTGTTTCAAACGGAGGAATGATCATTGTAACTGGTGATGATTCTCTAGAATAGCACTCCCTGAAGATGTGTACAACTTGAAAAAAAAGAAGGGGTTGTGAATCAGTCTAGAAAACGGGTTAAATAGTTAAGTGGTTCTTTCTGACTAGACCATCAGAAACTTTAATCTGCTATGTGTCCGTGACTCTACAAGAGCACATCAGAATAGTTTACCACACTTACTGAAGTGTCACACGGGATCAGTGACCTGCAGAATCTACTCTGGCAAATGCTGCCAGAGGAGAGAAAGACTGGAAATTACCAGCAAGGTACAATAAAAGAGAGGAATAGGATTCTGAATTTAAGAGAAATCAACTGACACAAACCTTCAAAAGTTCCCCAAAGGGAAAGAATGTACATTTTGGGTGGACACTTAGGTACTTTGAGTAAAATATTATCACACCTGAAGATTTTATGAGTTAAGAATTTAAAAAAAATTACCTCTGTGTTTTGCTTATGACGGGTACTCTTGCAGTGATTTGTCATTGCTTTTTCACCTGAGTAGAAGAGGGAACAAATTGGACAGAAGAATCCAGGCTTCGGTACAAGAAAGTCTAAATCTACAGGCAGGAAGAGGGGAAAGAGAAAGGAGGAAAATGTATAATAATTTATCTGTAGCCATGTTAATTTATCTAAACTAAGCACAGTATATATTTACATAAAACATAACATATACTACTATATATCTAGGGACCAAGAACAATTAAGCTTTTAATCACAAAAACAAGGTCTTTATTTTATTTTATTTTTAAACAAGTTCTATAATATTCCAGAGCTTCCAAAAATGCATGGAATTCCTTCAGAACTGCAATTCATTGGAAAAGAAACTCCTAAGGATCCTTTGAAATAAACCTCTTCGGAACCTCCTACTAAAACAAAACAGGAAAGAGGCAGAATGATGGGCGACCACCTGACTGAGGAATATTCTGGCAAGGCGCCCCTCAGACCATCTCAGACAGCCATAAACAAAGTTGTTAGCCAAGCTTTTCAGTGTGTTCTACTTAAATGAAATGTCTTCCTGGCCAAGTGTTGATTCAATTCTTATCAGAGCAACACAGAAAGTACCAGAAATAAAAAAAGACATATTGCAGATTTCAAGAGTGAAATCAATAAAAATACCCCTGCTTCTTGTGAAAACACAGCCTATTAAACTTTACAGAAATACCAATGTGTAAAATTGATAATTTCTACTCTAAAATAATCCCCTAAGCAAGGTTATTTCATTACTCATCCAATCAACAGAACCTTTATTATGGTACTGAATTTTTATTTCATATGGATAAGGAAAAAAATGTCATTGTTACTTTACCTTCAGAGACATCAGCTGCTGCTGATTTCCCTAAAGAAGAGTCCTCAATCTTCTTGCGTTTTCGTTCTGGTTCTGAATCCTTAAAGCCAGATTCTTCATCAACTAAAGTGATTAATTTTTTTAAGGAAAAAAAGTTATTCAAAATAGATTTAAACTTTGTAAAGCTAACATTAGCTAGTCCCTTCCTTCAAAGATTAATGTGTGGCTCACCTAAGTAAATCTTCCCTGGTTAATCTCACCTGAGCACTTTTCCAAGAGTCTTTGATGTAAGCAATAAATGGGTAGATTTATTAAATAGATTTAAAGGAAAAGGACTAAAGCTAACAGCTGATTTTATTTATAAGTTGTTCTAGAAAGAATTTAAAGAGTAATGTAAGTTGTTCAATTGTTACCGTCAAGAGTTCACTTGTGTGTGCAGTACTGGGTTGGGGAGTGGGGATTAAGGAGAAAAGGACATGAGCAGAGGATAATTCTGATGCCCTGCACCAACCAAAACCCAAAACCAACCAAACAAACAAAAACTAAAAACAACCCAAAAACCCAACTGAACCTAAACTGATGGACTAAGACCCATGTTAAACAGAATGAGAACACAGGCAGGAAAATCTCAGATGTCCCCCCCACAGCAATATCTTCACCAATATGTCCCCTAGGGCAAGGGATATAAGGGAAAGAATAAACAGATGAGACCACATCAAATTAAAAAACTTCTGCATGGCTAAAGAAAACACCAACAGAATGAAAGGGGAACCAACCATATGGGAAAACATAGTTGCCAATGATACCTCGGACAAAGGTTTGATCTCCAAAATATATAAAGAATTCACACTCCCACCAGGAAGACAAACAACCCAATTAAAAAATGGGCAAAGGACCTGAACACTTCTCCAAGGAGGACATACAGAAGGCCCAGAGACATACGAAAGAATGTTCAGCATCACTAGCCATCAGAGAGATGCAAATTAAAACCACAGGGAGATACCTACTTCGTACAGGTCAGAATGGCCATCATAAACAAATGACAAACAACAAGTGCTGGCAAGGTCATGGAGAAAAGGGAACCCTAGTGCACTGTTGGTGGGAATGCAGACTGGTACAGCCACTGTGGAACACAGTATGGAATTTCCTCAGAAAACTAAAGATGGAACTTCCTTTAGATCCAGTGACCCCACTGCTGGGATTATACCCTAAGAACCTGAAACACCAATTCAAAAGAACTTATGCACCTCTATGTTCATAGCAGCACAATTTACAATAGCCAAGTGCTGGAAACAGCCTAAGTGCTGATCAGTAAATGGTACATTTATATGATGGAATACTACACAGCAGATAGAAAGAAGGAGCTCCTACCCTTTGCAACAGCATGGATGGAACTGGACAGCATTATGCTAAGTGAAATAAGCCAGGTGATGAAAGACAAACACGTCATGATCTCACCTATAAGTGGAACCTAATCAACAAAACAAATGAGCAAAATAGAATCAGAGACATGGAAATAAAGAACAAACTGCCAGTGACAGAAGGTGAAAGGAGGGTAATGGAGGAAAGAAGGGGAAGGCACAAGTCAAGAAACATGTATAAAGGATCTATGGGCATGGACCATGGGTGGGGACTGAGTGGGGTAGAGGAGAGCAAAGGGGAAAAAGTGGGACAACTGTTAACTGAACAACAAAAATAAAAACAAAAGATATTGCCTAAAAATAAATTAATTAATGTCTAAAAAAAGAAAAGAAGATACAAAGTTTAAAGCCCAGCAGAACGAATAATATATAAGAAGCACTCCAGGCACTGCATAACATGTCTTGGGGGAAGACAAAAACAAACTGGTTCTAAGCAGCTCCTCAGTAGCTGAAACACCCTACACTGCTGCGATGTACTCGACAAACCCTTTCACATAAATATCATTCATTTAGAATCTATCTCGTGTGAGATTAAGCAAGTCAAATCATTATTATCCCCATTTTTTCATAGATGGAGAAAGCAAAACCAAGAGAGGAAGAAACTGATATGCCCAAGGTTGCATGGCCAATAAGTGAAAGAGGACAGAACCAAGACTTGTGACTTCAAGTTCAGTGCTCTCTCTAGGCAACTAGGCTACCTTTACCAAATCTGAGATTGCTAGGAAATTATGGTATCATTACTTATTCTCCTATTCCTAGCATTTTACTGGTCATAAACCCCTTAAGAGTCAATAAAAAAAGGTCATCTCCCTTTTCTTGACTTGATGGTTAAAAGAGCCTCCAGTCTCTTCCCCCAAAAGTTTTATTCCCTCATCAAAGTAATAAACTTTTTCAAACACATCTGCTCCTGAAACTCCAAACACATTTATCTCATAATAATATCAATAATTATATAATAATTTAAATAGAACTCTGACTGGGTAGCTCAGTTGCTTGGAGCATTGTCCCAATATGCCAAGGTTGCGGGTTCAATCCCCAGTCAGGGCACATATAAGAGGCAACCAATGAGTGCATTGATGAGTGGAACAACAAAATCAACGTTGCTCACTAGCTCTTCTCAAATCAACGAAATAAATAAATTCTAATTTAGATAAAGTAAATCATTTTAAGTTCAAAAATGATCTTAAGCTAGAAAACACATCATCAAACATAGTGTGTCTCCATTAATGGAAATTTATTGAACAAGTGACCTTCTGCTTTGTGAGGCAATGCCCAACCAGACCACATTGGTCAGGACTCTATTGTTCATTTTTCTTTTCTTTTAATTTTTTTTTAAATTTTATTTATTTATTTTTAGAGAGAAGGGAAGGAGAAAGAGAGGGAGAGAAACATCAATGTGTGGTTACCTCTCACATGCCCCCTACTGGGGACCTGGCCTGCAACCCAGACACACGCCCTAGACTGGGAACCGAACCAGTGACCCTTTGGTTCACAGATCTGCGCTCAATCCACTGAGCTACACCAGCCAGGGCTATTGTTCATTTTTCAATTAAACCACTAACTATGGCTTGGTATTGAAGAGAGGTTATAGAGAAGAGGCAAACAGAGGAGTACCCATTTGAGAAAGAGCTTCAAGAAAGAGGACATAATCAACAGTAACAAATAATGGAGAGAAATCAAATAAAACTAACTTAAAAAGGAAAAAACCTTAAATTAAGTTTCACAACAACCCAATGGAGGTTCTCTATCAATATCAATACAGAAAGGTTGTTCAGAAAGATGAAATATAAATAGTTTAAGGGGAGATGAAGAAGTAAAAATAGGTGTTCTTTCTAAGTGCTTTGCTCTAAAATAAATGAGAAAAGATGAGAGCTAGGATTCCAAAGTTAAGGGCATGGCTTTTTAAATGGGAAAGACTTGGGCATATTTTATGTGTGAAGGGTCTACATAGGTAAAATACAAGCTGACAGATGGGAGATAGTATTGCTCTGGTAAATATGAAACGAAAGCAAGGTTATCCCGGGAACAATAGGCTAGGTGATGCAGAGAGGGGAAAAGGCTTATATTACAGCTGGTTAGGAAAAAATGGGAAAGGAAAGAGGCCTGTAACAGACTGTGGAGCAGCACTGAGGACCCAGCTAAGATCAGATTCAATGAACTTTGACTGAATCACAGTTGGTAGTTTTTCCTTAGAGAAGAGAGAAGAGCAGGAGGGCAAGAAGGGTGCTGCGAAGAGAATGGTACAAGAGGCTGCTTAAGTTATTTGGGTAGTTGATTTTTTGCTTTACCTCTTTGAATCAATAAACTTGAGATCTGGAACAATGTACTTTGTTACCTATCCCTTTTAGCATTTTCCATGAATATAACAGACACGACAAACAGTTGCTGCGTGACTAGAGAACTTTCCTTCATTTAGACAGTATTCCCTATTTGTTTCAACATAATATTATTAATGTTATTAAGACATCTTAATTCACTGGCTGACTGCTTGGCAGCATCCACAAAGCAAGAGATCTGCTCTATAAATAAGACATAGTTAATAAATGATTTCTACTTGATACCGCAACATGGTCAGAATAACCTTTCATGGGTCATTTCCACAAATTTGTCACGTTCTATTATAATAGGATTGTCTATCATTCTATTAACCCATTTCATTGTGTTCTATTATCTCTCTAAATTACAAAGGTAAAAATCTTGATTAAGGCTGACTCCCCTTGCCCCCCCCCAGTGTATGGCCCCCTTTCCATCAATCTGCTTTACCTTCACTAATTTGGTAGGCCTCTTCATCTTGCTCTGGTTCTGTCTCAACAGCTTTTTCCAGTGGTGGCGTTTTCCCAATTCTAACTCTCTTGGTTGGCACTTTAGCTTTAAAAAGAAAGTCTAAGTTATTGCTACAGTAAGTAATTAAATTGCTTTTAACTCTGAGTGACAATTTTAATACCTTTTTTGCAAACAAGATAATACTCAAATTTGGAAAGGAAACTTATTTCTAATATAAAATAATTCTATTAAAAAAACATTCAGCATTAGTCTACACATTCTCCTTTTATTTTCTGATTTATCTTGTTCCAAACTATGACTTCCCACCTTTCCCTAAGAAGCCTATAACATATTTTTCTATTTTGTTCCACAAACTGGTAAGACCTTCCCTAGTATTTTTTATTCTTAGTTTAGTTAACTTTTTCAAGATTTCCTTATGGGAAATTATTTTGATCTCCCTCAAGTCTTGAAAGTGAGCTGGCCTCTTATTCTATACCCTCAAAATATTACTTAAAAATGAAAATAGTACCTTCATGAATTTTTCAGTGCCTTTGGGAGGCACTCTGGTATAAAAACCCTTCTTAACCAAAGCTGGTTTTCCCAATAATGCAAATGTACCATTTTTATTCCAGTTCTAATTTGGGTACTCTAGTTTGGTTTTTGGTTTTGTTATCTTTTCTTGAGGTACAGTAACTTAGGTCTACTCTGTAACTAAGAGAAATTTGTGAAAGTTGTATACATTTCTTTGGAAAATATCACTGGCCATAACTATTTGTTAGCTTCTTGCATCAATACAAAGTATTAGTAATGTTGCATATATTAAATATAAAATATTTTAAATTAAAATATAAAACATTTAAAACATTTTAAATGTAATACCCTCATAAAAAAGAAAAAACATTACTTCTAAGTATCTACCTGCTAAGTGTCTTTCAATCATGGTTTTCAGATCTTCTTCCAAAACATTCTCCCTTACTGGACCCCTTTGTGACAAGGCATCAAATTTTGTCTTCCTTGTGTCCCCAGCTCTCTTTTTCCTATCCCCTCTTTTATCTGTGGGATGGTCATTTTTGCTTTGTGCTAACTCAACTTTTAAATCATCTCCATCTTCCTCCTCTCCAACCTCATCTACAGTAACGAAATTGAGCTCTTCTTTAAGGTTGTTAAAATCTGCCAAAGAGTCTTCGTCCTCTTCAGTCACTTCATCCAAGGTCACTAGGTGCAGATCACTGCTGTCATCCTGTATTTCATCTACAGTAACTAAAGTAGAAGGGTCTTCAGGCATCTGAGAAGAAATAAATCCAATGGCATCCCTTCCAGTATTTCCCTCATTTCCTTTAGTATTTAAAGTGGCAAAACTGAAGTCTGCTGACTCATTTAAAGGTAGCTCTTCTACTTCTCCAATTTCATCCACAGTTACCAAGCGTTCCTGTTTGAGAAGATCTTGTTCTTCAGCCACCGACAACACAGTAACATCTTTAGGTTCACTGTGGGAAATGCAATCATCTTGATCTATTAACTCATCTAATGTAAGAAGTGTATTTGAATTTTTTACCATTTCTTCCATATTTATTTCTTCTTCATCAATTACTTCATCTACAGTGACGAGAGCTTGTGCTAGATGTGCAGCTGCATCTTCCTCTTCCCCAATCTCATCTAATGTTACAAAAGATAATTCTCCCTCAACAACATGAGGGACAGAAGTCTTCCCCTTCTTCTTCTTTAAATTAAGTTCAGAGGAAGGGATATTTTTGAAAGCTTCTTTCCTTTTTCCCTTTAGTGGATTCTGCTTGGCTTGTAAAGGATTCACTTCTTCTATAACCTCATCCACAGTAACAAATTCATCCAAATTAAATGGAAATAGTGGTTCCTGTTGGAAAGGTATTTAAAAAAAAATCACAGAATTGTGAACAACTACTGATTAAGTGGTTAGGTTTCAAATTGTCCCAGTAAATATGCATGAAATATCATTTGCGAGAATTTCGGTGCAGAGAAGTTTCCTGAAGGCTAAAATCAGTTATTTTTAAAAGCCCCCAAAATGAATTAGCTATAATTCACAAAGTAAACAATGCCAAGGGTAAAATCCTAGTAATAACAATCTAATTCCACCTTAACTTAATTTCAGTAAGACTAGAATTATTTCCTAAATCATGTACAAATTTTAAAATATGATGCACAAAAAGCTACATTTAAAGCATTTACCAAACTAATATAATGTAAAGAATTTACTGTTCCATGTTAAAATATTTCAATGTAGCTACGAAGTAGCT
>VMDR010025884.1:0-14272 GCA_007922815.1 Macrotus californicus
TCCCCCTCTTCCTCTTCCTCTCCATCTCCCTCTCCCTCCTTTCTCTCTCTCTTTTTCTTTCTTCCTTTCTTTCAATATTGCTTCAGGGTTTTTTTTTTAAAGATTTTATTTAATTGTTTTTAGAGAGAAGGGAAGGGAGGAGGAAATACAGGGAGAGAAATATTGATGTGAGAAACATCAATGGGATGCCTTTCTCATGCCCCTGACCAGGGAGCAAACCTGCAACTCAGGCATGAGGCCCTAACCAGAAATCAAACCAGCAGCTTTTCACTTTGTGGGATGAGGCCCAACCAACCGAGCAATACCAGAAGGGCTGGTTGTCCAGTTTTCCCAACACCATTTTTTTTTTAAATTTTTTAATTAACAGAATAGTCTGGTTGAAAATATATTGTTTTAAATTTTCTGATATAATATATTCTGTTTTATTTTTTTAAATTATTTTATTGTTGTTCAATTACAGTTGTCTGTATTTTCCTCCCACCACCACCCCACCCCCAACCCCAGCCAAACCCACCTCCTTCCCTTACTTCCACCCCCACCTTGGTTTTGTCCATGTGCCCTTTATAGTAGTTTCTGAAAACACTTCCCCCATTGTTCCCACCCCCCCTTCTGGTTATTGTTAGATTGTTCTTAATTTCAATGTCTCTGGTTATATTTTGTTTGCTTTTTTCTTTTGTTGATTATGTTCCAGTTAAAGGTGAGATCATATGGTATTTGTCCCTCACCGCCTGGCTTATTTCACTTAGCATAATGCTCTCCAGTTCCATCCATGCTGTTGCAAAGGGTAGGATCTCCTTCTTCCTCTCTGCTGCGTAGAATTCCATTGTGTAAATGTACCATAGTTGTTTGATCCACTCATTGACTGATGGGAACTTAGGTTGCTTCCAGCACTTGGCTATTGTAAATTGTGCTGCTATGAACATTGGGGTGCATAGGTTCTTTTGGATTGGTGTTTCAGGGCTCTTAGGATATAATCCCAGTGGAATTGCTGGGTCAAAAGGCAGTTCAATTTTTGTTTTTTTAACACAATTCCATACTGTTTTCCACACTGGCTACACCAGTCTGCATTCTCAACAACAATGCGCTAGGGTTCCCTTTTCTCCACATCCTCTCCAACACTTGTTTGTTGGTTTGTTTATGATGGCCATTCTGACCAATGTGAAGTGGTATTTCATTGTGGTTTTAATTTGCATCTCTCTGATGGCTAGTGATGCGGAGCATCTTTTCATATATCTCTGGGCCCTCTGTATTGTTCTCCTTGGAGAAGTGTCTGTTCAAGTCCTTGGCCTGTTTTTTAATTGGGTTTTTTGTCTTCCTGGAGTGGAGTCATGTGAGTTCTTTATATATTTTGGAGATCAAACCCTTGTCCGAGATATCATTGGCAAATATGTTTTCCCATATGGTTGGTTGTCTTTTCATTTTAATGCTGTTTTCTTTAGCCATGCAGAAGCTTTTTAATTTGATGAGGTACTGTTGGTTTATTCTTTTCTTTATGTCCCTTACTTTAGGGGACATATCAGTGAAGATGTTGCTGCATAGAATGTCTGAGATTTTCCTGCTGATGTTTTCCTGTAGGACTTTTATGGTGTCACAGCTTATATTTAAGTCTTTTATCCACCTTGAATTTATTTTTGTGTATGGGGTAAGTTGGTGATCAAGTTTCATTTTTTTGCATGTAGCTGTCCAGATCTCCTAACACCATTTGTTGAAGAGGTTATTTTTACTCCATTTTATGCTTTTTCTCCCTTTGTCAAATATTAATCGACCATAGAGACTTGGGTTTATTTCTGGACTCTGTTCTGTTTCATTGGTCTATGTGTCTGTTCTTATGCCAGTACCAGGCTGTTTTGATTATGGTGGCTTTGTAGTACATTTTGATATCAGGTATTGTGATCCCTCCTACTTTGTTCTTCTTTCTCAAAATTGCTGCAGCTATTCGGGGTCTTTTATGGTTCCATATAAATTTCTGAAATGTTTGTTCTATATCTGTGAAATATGTCATTGGTACTTTAATAGGGATTGCGTTGAGTCTATAAATTGCTTTGCGTAGTATGGACATTTTGATGATGTTAATTCTTCTAATCCATGAGCATGGTACATGCTTCCATTTGTTTGTGTCTTCCTTAATTTCTTTCTTCAGCGTTGTATAACGTTTTCTGAGTACAGATCTTTTACCTCCTTGGTTAGGTTTACTCCTAGGTACTTTATTTTTCTTATTGCTATATCAAATGGGATTTTTTTCCCTGATTTCTGTTTCTGATATTTCATTGTTGGTGTATTAAAAAATGCCTTTGATTTCTGAATATTGACTTTGTATCCTGCTGTTTTGCCAAATTCACTTACCAGGTCGAGTAGTTTTTTGGTGGAGACTATAGGATTTTCTATGTACACTATCATGTAATCAGAAAACAATGACAGTTTTGCTTCCTCCTTTCCAATTTGGCTGCCTTTTACTTCCTTTTCTTGTGTGATTGCTGTGGCTAGGACTTCCAATACTATGTTGAATAGGAGTGGTGAAAGCAGGCATCCTTGTCTTGTTCTTGATCTTAGTGGGAAAGCTCTCAGTTTTTGCTCTTTGAGTATGATGTTGGCTGTAGGTCTCATATATGGCCTTTATTATATTGACGAATGCTCCCTCTATTCCCACTTTGCTGCATGTTTTTATTATAAATGGGTGCTGTACCTTATCAAATGCTTTTTCCACATCTATTGATATGATCCTGTGACTTTTGTCTTTCATTTTATGTGATGTATTACATTTATTGATTTGTGAATATTGTACCATCCTTGCATCCCTGGGATGAATTCCACTTAATCATGGTGTATGATCTTTTTAATGTGTTGTTGGATGTGGTTTGCCAATATTTTGTTGAGGATTTTAGCATTTATGTTCATCAGCAATATTGGCCTGAAGTTTTCTTTCTTTATTATATCTTTATCTGGTTTGGGGATTGGGAAGATGCTGGCTTCATAAAGGAGTTTGGAAGTCTTCTATCTTCTTGAATTTTTTTTGAATAATCTGTGAAGGATAGGGGTTAGCTCTTCCTTAAAAGTTTTGTAAAATTCTCCTGTGAAACTGTCTGGTCCAGGGCTTTTGTGTGTCGGAAGCTATTTGATTACTGCTTCAATTTCATCAGCTATTATTGGTCTGTTCTGGCTTTCTGCTCCTTCTTCATTCAGTTTTGGAAGATTATATTTTTCTAGAAATTTTTCCATTTCATCTAGGTTTTCAAATTTCTTGGCATATAGTTCTTCGTAGTAATTTCTTACAATGCTTTGTATTTCTGTGGTGTCAGTTGTAATCTCTCCTCTTTCATTTTTGATTGCCAACACCATTTCTTGATGACACTGTCCTTTCCCCACTGTATATGCTTGATTTTCTTGTAAATTAATTGACCATATATGCATGGGTTTATTTCTCTCTATTCTGTTCCATTATTCTGTGAGTCTGTTTTTATGTCAATACCACAGTGGTTAGATGACTGTAGTTTTATAGGATAATTTGAAATTAGGGAGCATGATGCCTCCAGCTTTGTTCTTCTTTTTCAATAGTGCTTTGACTATTTGGACTCTTTGGTGGTTTCATACAAATTTAGGAACTTTTTGTTCTATTTCTGTGAAAAATGTCATTGGAATTTTGATAGGGATTGCATTGAATCTTTAGATTGCTTTTAGTAGTATGAACATTTAACAGTATTAATTCTTCCAGTCTGTGAGCACAGAATATCTTTCCATTTATATGTATCTTCAGTTTCTTTTATCAATGTCTTGTAGTTTTCATCATACAGATCTTTCACCTTTTTTGATTAAATTTATTCCTAGATATTTTATTCTTTTTAATTGTAAATGAATTTCATTTTTTATGATTTTATTTATTTGTTTTTAGAGAGAGGGGAAGGGAGGGAGAATGAAAGGGAGAGGAACATTGATGTGAGAGAGAAACACTGATGGATTGCCTCTCAAACACGACCTGACTAGATATTGAACCAGCAACCTTTTGCTTTGTGGGATGATACCCAACCAGTTGAGTTATACCAGTCAGGGCTGAATTTGTTTCTTAATTTTTTTTGATAGCACATTATTAGTGTATAGAAATACAACTGATTTTTGTGTATTGATTTTGTTCCCTGCAACTTTATTGAATTCATTTACTTTTAAGTTTTTTGGCAGAGACTTCAGGGCTTTCTATATCATGTCATCTGCAAATAAAATATTTACTCTTTATTTCTAATTTGGATGCTTTTTCTTTTTTTTTTTTTTCTTGCCTGATTGCTCTGGTTAGGACTTCCAGTATTATGTTGAATCAAAGTGCTGAGAATTGGAAAGAATGTGTGAGAATGAGCATGCTTGTTATGTTCCTGTTACTAGAAGAAAAGCTTCTAGCTTCCGACCATTGGATATGTTGTTAGCTGTTGGCTTGTCATATATGGCATGCATTATGTTGAGATAATTCCCCTTATGCCCCCTCTATTGAAAGTTTTTGTTATAAATGGATGTAAAATTTTGTCATATGCTTTTTTTACATCTATTGAGATGATCATATGATTTTTAAACTTGATTTTGTTAATGTGTTCTATTAACATTTATTGATTTATAGATGTTGAACCATCCTTGCTTCCCTGGGGATAAATCCCACTTGGTCATGGTATAGAATCCTTTACTGTATTGTTGATTTGGGTTTTCTGATATTTTTGTTGAAGACTTTTGCATCTTTGTTCATCAGGGATATTGGCCTTTAATTTCCTTTTCTTGTGGCATCTTTTTTTCGTTTTGGTTTTGGGGTTATGCTGGCCTTGTAAAATGCATTCAGAATTGTTTGCTTCTCTTTTCTAGAAGAGGTTGAAAAAGATTGTATTCATTCTTCGAATGTTCAGTAGAATTCACCAATGAAGTCATTTGGTCCTGAACATTTGTTTGTCCGGAGATATTAGATTACTGATACCTCCTAACAAACTGATGCAATCTCCTTACTAGTAATTGATTTGCTGAGCTTTTCTATTTCTTCATGATTCAGTCTTTGTAGGTTGTATGTTTCTAGGACTTTGTTCATTTCTTTCGTGTTGTCAAATTTGTTGGTGTATAATTGTTTATAGCAGTCTCATAATTTTTTGTATTTCTGTGGTATCAGTTGTAGTCTCCTCTTTTATTTCTTTCTAAACAATTTTTATTGAATGTATTGGGGTGGCATTTGTTAATAAAATTATATAAGTTTCAAGTGTACAGTGCTATAATACATCATCTCTACATTGTGTTGTGTGTTCACCACCCAAAGTCAAGTCTCCTTTCATCACCATTTATCCTCCCTTTACTCTCTTCTTTTTTAAAACTTTTAAGCCTTTACTAAATTTTTATTTATCTTTAGAGAGAGGGGAAGGGAAGGAGAAAGAGGGAGAGAAACATCAATGTGGGAGAGCAGCGTTGATTGGTTACCTCTCACATGCCCCCAGCCAGGGATCTGGCCCACGACCCAGGCATGCGCCCTGACGGGAAGTCGAACAGAGATGTTTTGGTCTAGGGGACGAAGCCCACCCCACCGAGCCACACCAGTCAGGGTTCACCTTTGCCCTCTTCTATCTCACCCAGCTCCCCTTTCCCTGTCTCACAGTAACCATGCTGTTTTCTGTGTCTACGAATGTTTTTTTTGCTTAGTCCCTTCACCTTTTTCACCTATAGCCACTCAGCTGCCTTTCCTCTGACAACTGTCCGTCAGTTGTTGGTGTCTATGAGTCTGTTTCTATTTTGTTGGTTAATTTATTTTGTTCATTAGATTCCACATGTAAGTGAAATCATATTTGTCTTTCTCTGACTGGCTTATTTAATTTAGCACAGTACTCTCCAGATTCATCCATGCTGTCCCATAAAGGTAAAATTGCTTTTTAATTTTTTTGTTCTTTTATGTCTAAGCAGTATTTCATTCTGTAAATGTACCACAAGTTTTTTTATCCATTCATCTATTGATGGGCACTTGGACAGCTTCCAAATCTGGGCTCATTTAAATAATACTGCAATGAACATGGGTTCATAGATTTCTTCATATTAGTGTTCTGGAGTTTACAGATATATTTCCAGAAGTGAATCACTGGGTCATCAGGCAGTTCAATTTTTAATTTTTTGAGGTACCTCCATGCTGCTTTCCACAGGGCTGCACCAATCTGCATGCCTACCCACAGTGAAAAGGGTTCCCCAGCACTTGTTTGTTGATAGCCATTCTGACCAGTGTGGTGTTGTTTAAGATTTTATTTATTTACTTTTAGAGAGAGGGGAAGGAAGGGAGAAAGAGAGGGAGAGAAACATCATTGTGTGAGAGATACATAGATTGGTTGCTTCTCACACACGCCAAACTGGGAATTGACCTACAACCCAGGCATGTGCCCTGACTGGGAATCGAACTGGCGACTGTTAGGTTCTCAGGCCAGCTCTTAATCCACCGAGCCACATCAGCCAGGATCAGTGTCTATTAGGAGAAGTGTCTTCTAGGTCCTTTGCCTAATTTTTAATTGAGTTGTTTGTTTTTTTGGTGTTTAGTTGTATATGTTCTTTATAAATTTTGGATAATAACTCTTTATCAGATGTATCATTGACAAATGTGTTCTCCCATTCGGTGGGTTGTCTTTTGATTTTGCTGATGGTTTCCTTTGCTAAGCAAAACCTTTTTAGTTTGATGTGGTTCTACTTGCTTAGTTTTTCATTGTTTCTCTTGCCAGGGGAGATACATCAGAAAAAATATTGCTATGATAAATGTTTGAGATTTTACTGCCTATGTTTTCTTCTAGGATTTTTATAGCTTTGAGTCTTACATTTAAGTCTTTATTCCATTTTGAGTTTATTCTTATATATGGTTTAAGAAGGTGGTCTAGTTTCTCTTTATCTTCACCAGAGGATAGGCTTATTTTTTTTTTTTCTTTAGAGATAGGCAAAAGAAGGGGAATGAGAGAGGGACAGAAACATTGATGAGAGACAAACATTAATTGGTTGCCTGTTCATGGAACCTTTAGTGTTCTTTATTTACAGTATCATGTCATCTGCAAATAATGACAGTTTTACTTCTCCCTTTTCAAATTGGATGCTTTTTATTCTTGTTTGGGTGCTGCGGCTATCTCCAATACCACATCGAATGAGAGTGGTGAAAGTGGGAATCCCTCACTTGTTTTTGATCTTAGCAGAGAAGTGTTTAATTTTTCCTCTGTGAGTATAATATTGACTGTGGATTTGTCCTACATGGCATTTATTATATTGAGATATGTTCTTTCTATACCCACTTTGCTAAGAGCTTTTTTATGATAAGTGGATGCTGGATTTTAATGAATGCTTTTTTCTGCTTTTACTGATATGACCATGTGATTTTTAGTTTTCATTTTGTTTATGTATTGTTTCACATTTATTGATTTCCAGATATTGTACCAATCTTGCATCCACAGAATAAAAGCCCACTTGAATAGTTTGAGAAGAATAGGTGTGTGTTCTTCTTTGAATGCTTGGTAAATTCAGTTCAGGACTGAGAAGTCATCTAGAAAAGTTCAGGACTTTTGTTTCTTTGGAGTTTTTTGATTACTGCTTCAATTTCATTAATTGTAATTTGTCTATTCAGATTTTCTGATTCTTCCTGATTCAGTTTTTGAAGATTGTATGTTTCTAGGAATTTATTCGTTTTGTCTAGAATGTACAATTTGTGGGCATATAGTTTGTGATATTTTCTTATGATCTTGTATATTCTTCAGTGTCAGTTGTTATTTTTCCTTTTTCATTCCAGATTTTATTTATTTTGGTCTTATCTCTCTCTTTAATGGCTCTGGTTAAAGTTGTTTTTTTTGTTTTGTTTTGTTTTTTTGTTTATTTTTAGAGGGGGGGGGAAAGGAGAGAGAAAGAGAGGGAGAGAAACATCAACATGTGGTTGCCTCTTGTACGCCCCCTACTGGAGACCTGGTCTGCAACCCAGGCATGTGCCCTGATGGGAATAGAACCAGTGACCTTTTGGTTCTCAGGCCAGTACTCAATCCACTGAGCTACACCAGCCAGGGCAAAAGTTTTGTCAATTTTGTTTAAAGAACCAGCTCTTGGTTTTGTTGATCTTTTGTATTTCTTTAAAGATACTATTTCATTTATTTCTGCTCTGATGTTTATTATTTCCTTTTTTCTGCTCACCTTGGGCTTTGTTTATTGTTCTTTTTCTAGTTCCTTTAAGTATAAGTTTAGGTTGTCTGAATTTTTTTTTATTTCTTAACTTTGACCTGTAATGCTATGAATTCCTTTCTTTGGACTGCTTTTGCTGTATCCCATAAATTTTGGGGTTGTTGTGTTGTTATTTTCATTCTTTTCAAGGTATTTGTTTTCTTTCTTAATCTCACTGTTAACACACTCATTGTTTGATAACATGTTATTTAGCTTCCACATCTTTGTGTATTTTTTAATTTTTTCTTATGATTGATTTCTAGTTTCCATTATGGTATTATGGTCAGAGAAAATGCTTGATATGATTTCAGTCTGGTCAAATTTATTGAGACTTCTTTTGTGTCCTAATACGTGGTCTATCCTAGAAAATGTTATATGTGTACTTGGAAGGGTTGTATATTCTGCTAGTTTGAGGTGAAATGCTCTGAAAATAACCATTATAACCATATATTTGAACTGTGTATTTGATAAATTGCTTGCTTTTATTTCATTTAGGTCTTTTTCTGGAGATTTCTCCTCTTCTTTCATTTGGGTGATGTTTCATTTTTTTTCCTTTTTATGGCATCCTCTTCTTGGTGTTTGTTTCTATGTTCTAGGTAGATCTTTATGTCTCCCAGTCTTGATAGGGTGGCTTATGAGACCCAGTAATACAATCTGCTTGATCACCTGAGTCAAATGCTCCAAGAACGTCTCTTGTGTGGGTTATGTGAGCCCTCCTGTTGTAATTGAGTCTTGATTGCTATTGGCCTACTCATACATGAAGTCAGCCCTCACAGTAGCTGGCTGTGAGGATTGACCCAGACCACAGTGTAGGAGCTACTGCACAGGTACTGACCATACAAAGTAGAATTCGCCTCAGCAGGGTCTAGTACTTGCTGAGATCTCTTTTTGGATATGCCACTTGTTAAGCTAATTGGATTCTGCTCTGATGTTTTCTGGAGCTGGCCATTGGGTGTGTCTCTTCCCAGGCCTCTTGGGAGGGACTCTGGTTTAGGTCATTCTTAGACGCTGCATGTGACTGACCCTGGTCAACCTGTTTCAAGCTTACAAAGCTATCCACAGTTGTGGCTGCCTCTGCTGGGCCTTGGTGTGCATAGGAAGGGCAAGCTGCACCAAGTCCAGCCTTCCACCAGTACCAAGCCTGGGGGCAAGTCAGCAAAAGGCCCAAGCACTCTATGATCTGACTTGTCATTCCTTTGCCTGTCAACTGCCTTTTTGACTCAGTCACTGAAAGAGCCTCTGGTGGTACTCACGTAGCTTGAGGTTGATTCTCAATGAGTCACCAGGTAGAGGTGAATGGTGTTCACCTGACTGATACCAGTTCAAACTTAGTGCTAGTAATGAGTCTGAGGCCACTCAGTAGCAGTCCCAGAGTATACCAAGTCTAGCCATACACCCCAACCCCAGTGCCTACACACCTATTTGGTGGGTTGAGGTCTCAGGGAATCATCAGGGTGAGTCCGGCAGAGTTTATCAGGCCCAAACAGACCAAGATTTGGCTATGTAAATGGAAGGCTCTGTACCAGTGTGATGGGCAAGGGAAAAATGTCCCCTGTGCTAGAGACACACGACTCAGTCTGTTCCAGATTCTTCCAGGAGCCAGAGCTTAGCAAGACAAGGCTACCAGGATTCAGGAAGGTGGGACTAGGAGACCTTCCATGAAAGAGGTGCCGGTCAGTCTTAGGGGAATAAGTGGGGAGTGACCCTGCTCCAGAGCCAGACAACTAAGTCAGTCTCGAACTCTGCCCAAACATCCTGAGGAGTGGGCATTCCCCAGGATGGGGCCACTGGGAGTCCCGAGGGTAGGTCTAGCAAATCTCTTGTGAGGAGAAGGCATCAGTGTCATTCATAGAAATGTTGGGGGAGTGGCTTCTGTCCCAAAGCCACACAACTCAATCACTGACATCCCCTGACTCTGCCCAGACATTTAGGCTCTGGCCCAGACAGCTGATTCAGCAAAGGGAGTGGCAGGTGGAGGGACCAGGGAGTCCAGAGGGTAGGGCTTTTGTATCCCCCTAAGTTGATGCCCTGTGGAAGGGAGTGCTCCATCCAAGAAAGATGTCTGTGATGTGGGAGTGGAACTCAGCACAGGGATTTTGGCTCCTATCCTGTTAGCTCTCTTCCCAGAGCCACAACCCCCAGTGCCTTCTCATGCAACTCTGGTCTGTTCAGCCCTCCTTCTGCCAGAGCCTAGGGTGAGTGAATGCAAACGAGATTTTGTGCTTTGGCTTTTTAACAGGGCTTCTGTGTGTCTATCAGACTCCTTTCTCTCCTTGGTGAATTTCACAGGCAGGTGTTATGTGGGTGCCTCTTCCTGGCTGTGGTGCTCTGGACTGGTGAGCTTGCTGTGGGATCTCAACTCCACACTCTTCAAGGGCAAACCTTTGCAGCTGAGTTATCCCTCTGGAATCTCAGCTGCTTTACCTGGGAGCGGCGCCAGCCCTTTCTGCATCCCTGCCCTTCCTACCATCTCAATATGGTTTCTTCTGTAAATCTTTGGTTATAAGACTTCTCTTCAACTAGTCTTCAGTTGGTTATTCAGGTTGATTGTTCTACATTTTAGTTTGATACTGGGAGGAGGTGAGTATACCTTCCACCCATTCTGCCATCACCTTGGACCTCCTTTCCTCTTTTATTTCTGATTTTAGTTGAGTCCTGTCTTTTTTTTTTTTGTGAGCCTCGCCAGAGGTTTGTCCATTTTATTTGTCTTTTGAATCATACTTCAGTTTCATTGACCTTTTCAGTCTTTTTAAAGCATTTGCTTCTGCTCTTACCTTTGCTATTTCAGTCCTTCTGGTACCTTTGAGCTTTTTTTCTTCTCCTATTTGTTTTAGTCTATTTCCAGCCACCTTTTTGAAGCTCCCCAGGGAGCAGGTCTAGAGTGGCAGTCGGCTGTGAAAAGAGCTGAGAATTACCCATCGGAATTAGGAGACTAAAGGGCCAGTTTGTGTTGTTTACTCGCTGTACAACTCTGGGAAATATGTATTACTTGAGATGTGGTCCGTGGACCAAAAGTATTGGGTGCTACCCAGGAGCTTATTAGAAATGCAGAATTTGAGATCCCACCCCAGACCTACTGAATCAGAATCTAACAAGATCTTTACATTGAGCAGCACTGTTATATTGTTACCTTTGAAACTCAATTTTTCTATCTGCAAAGTCCAGATAATTGCTGTATATACCATATGTTTTACCAGTTTACTTTTTGTCTGTTTCTTCCTATAAAAATAAAAGCTTTGTGAGGCAGAATTAGATTGTAAGTGTTGTGTTTATCTCTCCTACTTTCTACATCTATAACAATGACTGGCCCATAGTAAACATTTGTTGTTGTTTTTTTTTGAATGAACAAATGAATGAATGCTTTATTTATAAAATCTTGTCATTGCTATTACAGTCATTTACTTTCCACTACCACTTAGAACTATTTTTTATTTAGAATTACTGTGTTTGACAATACAAACATACAACATTTCTGTTGTTACAGAAAGTTCAGTTAGTACTGCTTACAGTTTTGCATTCCCCTTCCCACCCAGAACTTATATTTCTGCAATACAATTCTGGCTATATATGCCATATAGAATTAAGTTTAACATTCCTAGTGTAACTTCTAGAGGATTTACAGTTTCATATAGTTAAAAATGCGTATCTTATTATGGGTGCACTTATTAGCATAGCACCCATCTGGGCCTTATTGCATTGCTCTTGTATTACTTGAAAGAAAGGCAACCCATGAGAATAAGCTGATGATCCTTTGCTATGCCATGGAGTAAAATATTTTGTCTTGGTTGAGGAGCGTCATATCTTATGCCACCATATGTGACACAGTAACCGGGTACCTTGTTAGCTTATAAGTAATGTGAAATCAAATCCCAAAGTAGACCATACCATGTTGAAAATTCTTTAAAAATCACCTAAAGATTTGCATAATATTTTAGGAAATGGCTATACTGCTATTTTAATTTTAAATAAAAAATTTTAATTTTTTATTTACTGATTTTAGAGAGAGAGGGGAAGAGTCTTGTATGTGCCCTGACTGGGGATTGAACCACAACCTTGGTGTATCTGGACGATGCAGTAACCAAATCAGCTATCTGGCCAGGGCCTATACTGCTGTTTTAATCTTTTGTTCTGTAAATGAATATTTAAATTATTTATACATTAGATTGACGCTTTAAAAGACTTGGAATAAATATCTTTGAGTATAAATATTTGTGTCCTTTGATGACTTTTTCTGTGGAATTCCTTTCTAAAGTGTAAAGTCCCAAGGAAGGAATGCTTGCTTTCTTTTAGTAAATAAAAGAAATAGTTTTTAATTCAAAAAATATATACTATCATCAGTATTAAGAAACTTCATTTTTTTTTTAGGAGATATTTCTGAAGGAAGTGTAACTGAAATTACTCAATCCAACTTGAAAGCAGGCATCAGTACTTCTGGAGATTCAGATAGTAGATCTTATTTACCCTTGACCACCTCTGAGGACTTTCCTCAGTTGGTTGTAAGATCTTCTGTGGAGAATACTCTTCGTCTACATACTGACAGTCTCAATGAACAGATATTGGCAGATGGTCACGTAACTGAAGAGGCGCTAAAAGTCTTAGCTGTTCCTGAACTAGGTGACCAGAAGACTGAGATATCAACACTACCCTCTAGTTCCTACTCATTAAGAGAGAAGCCCAGTGTTTTCTACCCACAGCCCTTGAGAGACAATCTAACTGAAGGGGCTCTAACAGTTTCAGCTGTTCCTGGACCTGCTGACGAGAAGAGTGAGAAAACAACAGTACCTTCTAGTTCCTTTTCACACACAGAGAGGCACATTGTTTTCTCTCAGCAACAACTGCTGGACAGTCATCTACCTGAACAGGCTCTGAAAGTTTCAGCCAGTCCTGGACCAGCTGATCAAGGGACTGTGATACCAACAGTATCCTCTACTTCTTACTCACATGGAGAGACACCCCTTGTTTTCCATCAGCAGACACTGCCAGGAAGTCATCTCACTGAACAGGCTCTGAAAGTTTCAGCTGCTCCTGGATCCACTGAGCAGAAAACAGGGATACCAATAGTGTCCTCTACTTCTTACTCACGTAGAGAGAAGCCCAGTCTCTTCTACCAGCAAACGTTGCCAGAGAGTCATCTACCTGAACAGTCTCAGCAAGCTGCAGCTGTTTCTGTATTCACTGACGAGAAGACTGGGGTACCAACAGGAACCTCTACTTCTTACTCACATAGCGAAAAGCCCAGTCTCTTCTACCAGCAAACATTGCCAGGAAGTCATCTACCTGAACAGTCTCAGCAAGCTGCAGCTGTTTCTATATTCACTGACGAGAAGACTGGGATACCAACAGGAACCTCTACTTTTTACTCACATGGAAAGACACCCCTTATTTTCCATCAGCAGACATTGCCAGGAAGTCATCTCACTGAACAGGCTCTGAAAGTTTCAGCTGCTCCTGGATCCACTGAGCAGAAAACAGGGATACCAATAGTGTCCTCTACTTCTTACTCACATAGAGAGAAGCCCAGTCTCTTCTACCAGCAAACGTTGCCAGAGAGTTATCTACCTGAACAGTCTCAGCAAGCTGCAGCTGCTTCTATATTCACTGACCAGCAGACTGGGGTACCAACAGGGACCTCTACTTCTTACTCACATGGAGAAACACCCCTTGTTTTCCATCAGCAGACATTGCCAGGAAGTCATGTACCTGAACAGTCTCAGCAAGCTGTAGCTGCTTCTATATTCACTGACCAGAAGACTGGGGTACCAACAGGGACCTCTACTTCTTACTCACATGGAGAGACACCCCTTGTTTTCCATCAACAGACATTGCCAGGAAGTCATCTACCTGAACAGTCTCAGCAAGCTGCAGCTGTTTCTATATTCACTGACCAGAAGACTGGGATACCAACAGGGACCTCTACTTCTTACTCACATGGAGAGAAACCCCTTGTTTTCCATCAACAGACATTGCCAGGAAGTCATCTAACTGAACAGGCTCTGAAAGTTTCAGCTGCTCCTGGATCCACTGAGCAGAAAACAGGGATACCAATAGTGTCCTCTACTTCTTACTCACATAGAGAGAAGCCCAGTCTCTTCTACCAGCAAAC
>VMDR010025885.1:0-14277 GCA_007922815.1 Macrotus californicus
TGGGATTCAAGGATAAAAAGAGAGATAAAGAAAGTGTCTGACAATTATTAATCCAAGTAACTTTTGGAAATTCAGTATATCTACCACTCCATATTGTTCTATCTCTGTAATTTCAAGAAATAAAATAAAAAACAAACAAAAAACTGGAAAGAAACACACCACTAAGCTTAAACCACAGGAGAATTGATGATGGAACAATGGAATTCTATAGTGACTTGTTGTCAATTTACTCTTCACCCATCAATGCCTTGGAAGAAAATTAAGAATAATAAAATATTTAGGAAAAAAGGTTTATCTTCAGATAACTATGTGTATCTCTGGTAGTTTTCTAAGGTATGTAGCCAAATGGAATAATTTTTTTAACCTGTATTTTTTATAGCTTACCATCTATAGGGTCAGTGTATGTATAGATTTACTGTGTCCCTCTTTTGACATATACAGAGACATAATAAGTGACCGAGAAAGTCTATGTAGTAGTTCCAAGTTCTTAAATGATTCTGTGAATGGGCACAGTGCTTCCTCCTTTCCTCTCCTACACACACACCTTGAACCACATGCACACTGACCACTCCGTTTTTCTACTGTGAAAAGGGGGACAATGCTAGCCTGACTCCTGAGAATTTCATCAGGGTTAAATAAATAATTACGTGATTGTAGAAGAAGGGCTATGAAAGTATGAAAGCGTGAAATTAGATTGTAAATCAATAATTGGCCATGAAGGCAAGAGGAAGATTTGAGTGCTGAATGCAATACTACAACACAAAATGAAGCCTATTAGTTCATAATATGCTCCTGAGCTTCCAGGAGAACCCAAGAGTCTGTGGAACATGACCTGAGACTCCTTTTTCCAGTGAAACAATCTATATTTCAAGAAGCAGCACTAATGTTTATAAAGAGAAATTGCCTTGTTCTTGAGATCAAATTTCAGGTGTAAAGATAAAGTTCTTTTTATGGCTGCAGACCTGCCAGGAAAAGCCAGCAACAGCTACAACTACCTGAGCTATGGCAGAGTGAAAAAAATATATAATGTGATCAACAGTGTCTTCTGTTTACGTGGTGTCACAGCTAAGAGGCCAGCACTGAGAGAACTTCTAGCCAGTGTGCAACTTACACATGTATTTGCAGTATGGAAAGGCCAAGTCTGGGCTGTAACTCCCTGGAGATAATGCTGCCCTTACTACATAACTCCATCAAAGGTTAGCATGGCATCCCTACACTATCTCTGGAAATAGAGAGCATAGTTGCCACAACTGCACTGACAGATACTCCATAACTTTGAGACACTCCCTAGACTGTGGCCAATACATGGATATGGTACTAAGTATGGCACCATGCCGTACCTAGCATTTCTCTTTGCTATTCTCTAAAGGGAGAAAGTGAAAGGTGATTCATTTTATCCTTGTCTAACATGTGCCCTCCCTGGCATGGAAGGGGAAGAATACAAATTTCAGTTACTTTCAGTGGGTGGGTTAGTGGGGGAGGGAATGTTGAGGTTTGTCTGAACTCAGTTAAATCCATTTTCCAAGCTACTTTGGTTTTGTCAGTTTTGAAAATGGTGATAAAATTTTGCTGCATATTTTATGCTTGATCTTAATCAATATAATTTTATACATTCTTTTGCTCTTATGCATCAGAAAATAAGACAGGAAATCATTGAAGATTTTTCCATGGCTTCTTTGTATTGAAAAATCTATTCTTTGTCTCTGTGGGAAGAAGAGTGGAACTCGCAGGAAGAATGTAATAATTCTTAAATTACTTTCTACCTTAAGAAAGCAACCAAGATAGCGTGTTTTTCATAAATAATTTTTTGAGAAACAAAATGTCCTTGACTTTGACAAAGTGATGTTGTAGCACATAATGTGAATAACAATAGAATATTTCTTGTTAGCAGCCATGCTGCCCACTGTTGGGATTATCACATTTGTGGCACAACGGTCTCACTGTACACTTTCAGATTAGTTCAAGGTTTGGTTCATAGTTTTAAACTCTTAACAGAACCATCTTTTTTTGGAAACTATTTGAACTGAAAAAAAAAACCCCTTCAGAATGATGAGAATGATACCAAGTTCTCAGCTCCCTTCTTCTGGAATTTTCACACAGCCTGCTAAGAGGAATACTCCCTGAGGATTCCTACCAGTAATTATCTGTAGAATTAGTTTATGAAGTAATTCCTGTATCATGAGGGTACCCAAAAATTACAGCAGGATAATTGATAATTTCTCCTTTCTTCTATAAGATGCCATGAAAACTTTACTCCCCTCATATTTACCTATTTAAAAGATGACAAAGCCATAGGCATGTCTCAAAAGTCCAAGCTCAATAGGTTCTGAAATTAGAGGACTTGCCATTGATTCCTGACCATGTGACCTATTAGTTATGTGACTTTGGGCAAGTCACCTCAGACCCATCCTTCCCTAGCTCCATTTATGTATTTTCACAGGACTATAACCCAGGCCAGTGCTCAAGTAGGATACCACTGTTTCTGAGGCTCAGATCTTCAGTGACTCTCAAACCAAGTCACTAGGTCTTCAAAAGCCATGGTTCCCATTCATGAAGACACTGAGCAGAACCCTCTGGTTGCTTTTGCTCAGAGAAGCTACCAATAAATTCTCTCTGGAGTGCTTGGTCCTTCTCCTGAAAGCATAGCACCCACAGCTAACCCAATCATTTTACTGACCTAAAGCAAACCTTAAATTCACAGCTGTGAGGGAAGCAAATCATAGTGGTCCCCTCTCATATCCTCTAGTTGAACGGTTGCTTTTACTTTTTATGTATCACATGTCACAGTGCATTTTTTCTTATGAATGTAAATTCTTGCTGTCTTCTCACAAGAGCTGTGTGATATGCATAATAATAATAATAACTAAAATTTATCTGACACATAAATGTTTAAGGGTCTCTGTAACTAACATAAATAATTTTAATTAATTCTCTCAACAACATTATGAGGAAGTTACTGTCAGTTCAGCTATAAAGGCAAAGAAACTGAAAAACCAGAGAAATAAAGGCTCCACACAGGTCTTTTTACCATTAGGCAATTCTGTTTCATGAAAGTCTTCCTGCTTCCAAATCTATGAACCTAAGATTCTTTCCTGCAGGCTAATCTCACCTAAAGGCCAAGATTCAGTGATATTCAGATGCCCTCATTCCCCATAGTTGCAGTGGGTTTCATTGTTCCCATTTTATAGAGAGGAAATGGAAATGTATAAAAAGATAAGTTGCATGCTTATCCCCTCATTTTCCCCTCAGCCTGCAAAAGGATTGGGATTCCATTTTAGGAAGGATAGAGTAAAAACTTGGATTCTACTTTAAATTTGAAAATCCAAATAGGGTTGCAACTACTTTTCCTAAAAATGAAAGAAACCTGGCAACCACAAAATTAAATGTGTCAAATCCTGGAAATAGCACCTTAGTTATGAGTGTGTCTATCCATGAAGGCTCATAAATGAAATGGAAGCATTCCAGCCCCCCCTACACACACACACACACACACACACACACACACACTCACACACACTAAATTTTTCTCGGCTAGATGAAATGGGTATGTGTGCATCACAACTACTCTGCTGGCTTGGGGTTTGGCTGGGGTTAGGTTTGAAACTGTCATGGGGAAAGCTTAATTTCACCTCGAACCTTGTGACTATGTTTATTCACCCTTCCCTGTGAGCTGTTAAAAACCCTGGGAAGAACTTTCATTGAGACCATACGAAATAGCTGTGGGGAGGAGATAAATGAGCAATTGCATTTTTTTTCTTTCTTTTCTACTAAGGCTTGTGTTCCTTTCGATTTTCTAAATGATGACTGTGTTATGGAGTGGGGAATGTCTATGAAACCTTACCCATCAATCCCATTCTCTCTCCCTAAAAGGGTGCAATCACTTCAGTGTAATCTGTTTGAGTTCTGCTTCCAACCAGCCATATGTCTTTGAATATATCACTGAACCTCTTTCAAAGCCTCAGTCTCTCCTATATCATACAAATGCAAAGTGCACTAGACTTGACATCATGGGATCTGAGTTCTTGTCGCAGCTTTGCCTCCTCCTGTCTCCCTGACACTGGGCAAATCACTTTAATTCTTTGAGCCCCGCCTTTCTTATTAGTGCAGTAAGGAATAAGGATCACCACTTTACAGTTTTCATTGCTTTTATGAGGCTTAAATGAGGAGCTGTCCAGAAGGTATCCAGCCATGTAATATGAAAAATAGAGACATTTATTGAACAAGATACAAGAAACTTTGTACATAGGACAGTGATGCTTCCGTCCCCTTCAAAGTAGGCACCTTGGGACCTCACACAGTTCTCCCAATCACCATCAGCTGCCCCATCATATTTTTCTGAATCTCATCGATGGTTTGAAATCTCTTCCCTTTCAAAAGTGATTTTATTTTTGGGAAAAGCCAGAAGTTGCATGGCACCAAATCTGGACTGTAAGGGGACTGAGTCACCCAGGTGATTTGATGTTTCACTAAAAAACTGTGCACAAGACATGATACATAAGCTAGTGCATTGTCATAATGAAGCTGCCAGTTGCCCATAGCTGCAGCCTTCCAAATCATCCGAATAGTTTCCATGGAGGAATGTTCAAGCTTAGTGCAAAATTTGATGCAATTTTCTGTTCTACTCACTCAGTCATTTTGAATGTACCAGCCACACAGTACACATTCTCACTCAATGGCATCCACCGCCCCCACTGACTAGCACAGTGAAGTCGTCATTGTTCACACATGTACATTCCAGTCCACTCTCCTTGGCTGCCAGATTACACTGATGTTGCACAAACCATTCTCATATTAACAATGGCTCCACTTTTTCTGGACACACATCAGAGAGATGGAGATAGAGATAGACAGAGAGAGAGAGAGAGGGAGAGAGAGAGCAAGAGAGAGAGAGATTTACAAGGGGGGGACCCAAAGACTCAGAATTATCTTCTAAAGGATGGGCCTTTTGCAGCACAGGCTCCCCACCCAACTAGGTGAGTATTCTAAGAGCCCAACTGTATCAGTTACCAGCTGGCATTGTTTTGAGAGGTTGCATCCAGCTTAGTGACTTTTTTCTGAAAGTTCTTCAGTGCTGTTTGCCCATTTTATGGTGGGTGACTTATGAGCACATCCGCCCACACCACGCTGAGTGTTCAGCAGTTTTAACCAAAAACAGCATGATCCCCGTGCTCCACCCTATTCACCCAGTCTCACCCCGAGCAATGTTTTTTTGTTGTTTCCCTGGATGAAAAATGTCCTCAAAGGGAAATGGTTTGCTGATGAGGAAGAGGTGAAACAAAAAATGGCAGAAGCCCTAAAAGACATCAAAATCAATGAGTTCTAAAACTTTTGAGCGGTGGAAAAATATCTGATAGGTACATTGCATCAAATGGAGAGTACTTTGAGGGTAAGTGAAGTTTAAATATGTGAGAATAAATATACAATTTTTTATAAATAAATTTCAGGTTTTTGGTGGGCTCCCCCTCATATATATGTGTATGTATGTGTATGTGTTTATATATATGTATGGATACACATTTATACACACATCTATGTATATACATATATGTGATTTTTGTGAACTGTGAAGCTCTATGTTGACATAAGAGATTGGGGTCACATTTGTTGTTGCAGACTGAGTGATACCTGGTCCGAGAAGGCACAGTGAGCTCTCCCACTCCTTTGTTACAGCATTGTATTAAAACAGGTGAGGATGGATGGAGCGCCAAATTCCATGGTTCCCATGAAGTCAACATCCACCCAATTTTATTCCTTTGTCAGCCATTTGTCTTCTAGTGAGACTCCTGTGAGACAGAGACATTAATATGACATAGATGCTTGTAAAAATGGCCCTATCAGACCTCATAAAGGAGCCCAGGCCCCAATGCCCATGCAATCTCAGTTCCCAAATCTCAGGACTTCTTGGTTTGTCTTGCAGCCATAAATGCACTTTCGTAAACAGAAATGAGAAGTTTTTCTTGAAAGTAACAACATACTGTTATATTGAAAAGAGACTAGAAGTAAAATTATATAGAAACACAAATAGAACGTTTTCTTCCTTCATGACTTGTAGGTAAGCAGCACTGACTTTAAATAGCACTCACTATGATGAAACCTCTCCCAGGTCCTTCTCATCTCCCCCCTTTCCTCCTTGCCTTTCCTGTTTCCCTCCCGCCCGCCCTCTCTCATATATCTCTGCGCTGCTTTTTAGGAAAGGCTATTGAGTACTGGGGGGAAACTCCACAGCTTTGCTCAGGCGAACTGATTCTACATTTTGATCCTGGCTAGAGTCTCCCACTTGGCATGCTTTTTTAGTTAAGAAATAAAGCAAAAACAAAGCTGCCTCAAGCTCTCTGCAGCAGGGATCCAAGTTTCAGGAATGAAAACTACATTTCCCCTCCTCTATTTTAAAGCCTGCATGCCGGGCTACTCCCCCATCCACTCAGCTGCCCAGGCTCAGTGTCTTATATTTGATGATGAACTGGCCTTTGTATGTTTCTACTGACTTTGGTACATTTGCAAAAAAAGTTTTTGCCTCTGGGTTTGACAAAGCTTCTGTGCTACTTAGGTTGCCAGTGTCCCTGGCACCTTTTGTCCATTTTCCATGAAAAGAACAGAGAAATAAATCCCCCATGGCATTTAAAGGGGCCTTGATCTTATAGGCCCTATCTGAAAACTGGGATTAAAAATAATTGCTAAGGTCTCTCTTGAGTCTCAAAGGAACCCGTTACATAGTTTCTAACTAGATTTTCCAACAACCCTCCCACTTGTCCAGGAAATGCCAATATTCCCTAAGTCCCGTCTCAACAAACTGAGAGGTCACCAACTTTGTGCTCTCTAAAGTGCTAGTCTTTTCTTCTTCCTCAGAACATTTCTCTCTCTCTTCCCTTATCAACATGGCTTATAACACATCACTTACACATAATAAAACTCAGAAAATATTGTTTATTTCAGAAAACAGCATCCTGATTTGGTAACTTAGGAACATTGTAGATAGAATAAGAGGTAGAAGGTTTTCACTGTAAACTTCATTTCTAATATGAAATTAAAACATAATCAGGTTTGTCTGTGAAAGTTATTTCAGTAGAAAATAGATGGGAGAAGATTTTGGAAGATAAGAGACACTCAGATAGGGACTTAAGGAGGAAAGCAAATGGAGGTAGAGCCTATGTCAATGTATTCCTTATTGGGGCGGATTTTGATGCTTAAGGACGGGAGATCTGCTGTGGTTACGGGCTACAGTCTCATTTTCCCTATTAGTCTAATTGAGAGTTCTCCAGAGTATATTCTTTAAGGCATTGATTCTGTCATAATGCATGGGAAACATTTTGGTCAAATGCTCTTCAGAATCACTCAAAACTAGACCCCTTTCTCATAGATTCATAATGCATTTTGGCATATGAGATGTCTTACACTAAAGAAATCAGTTTAACTTAATATTTCTTCAAATGCTGTTCAGAGAAAGACTTCTTTACATGATAAAAATATAACACCCATAATCAAGTGTTAGGAAATGTTAGTTTAAGATATGAAACTTGTCTACTGGTTTGTCTATGGCTTTTCTCTAAGAGACAGATGTGTTTTGGGCTTTGACTCTCAGTATTTACGATAAAATGTTCACTGGACATTCTTATTAACCAAGAAGGGAACTGATCACGCCTTTCCACACTCTCATTTTAAAAGAAACTTCTCTATTTAACATGAGTTGCTTTTAGCTATGCTTATAGCTCCCAAAGGAGCTATTTACTCAGAAGAAAAGCGTAGACAGCCACTGGTCTGATTAACTTCCCATCATGTACCCGTGACTCCTGAGGAGACTGGAGTGATCCCATTGTCTACTTGATTGGAGTTCAAGGATCTCCCCAAATCATCCTGATTATAGAATGTAGGCAGAAAATGACAGGAAATATGTGATGGATGTATAATTCAAAAAAAAAAGTGAGGCATTTAAAAAATATCTGTGCATTTCATTCCAGGGTGGGCTCAAAATCCTACCCTCATATACCAGGTAGGACTTTGTAAAGACACTTAGGTCTTTAGCTTATTTTATCCTTAGTTGCCATAGATGGATTGAAACCTCTAGATGTGAGGACTCTAGTCCTCTCCCTACAGCAATTTTAATTCCCAAAATGCTTCAAAATCCTGGTCTAAAGCTGGGTACAATATTATGCCATGGAAGCAAACCATGGATGGAAAGAGCTCTTGCCAGGAGTGGAATGAGTCACTTTGGAGAGTCACGTTAATATTTCTTTTTTTCCCTTATAATATTATTTATCAATTATTGTAGTATTTTCTTTTTTCTTTTTTCTTTTTTTTAGACTTTATTGTTGTTCAATTACAGTTGTCTGCATTTCCCCTCTACCACTCCTCCCCCACCCCAGTCAATCCCACCTCCCTCCCTTGCTCCCACCCTCCCCCTTGGTTTTGCCCATGTGTCCTTTAGAATAGTTCCTGAAAACCCTTCCCCCTACTGTCCCCTCCCCACTCCCCTCTGGCTATTGTTAGATTGTTCTTAATTTCAATGTCTCTGGTTATATTTTATTTGCTTTTTTCTTTTGTTGATTATGTTCCAGTTAAAGGTGAGATCATATGGTATTTCTCCCTCACCGCCTGGCTTATTTCACTTAGCATAATGCTCTCTAGTTCTGTCCATGCTGTTGCAAAGGGTAGGATCTCCTTCTTTCTCTCTGCTGCATAGAATTCCAAAAGAACCTATGCACCCCAATGTTCATAGCAGCACAATTTACAATAGCCAAGTGCTGGAAGCAACTTAAGTGCCCATCAGTAAATGAGTGGATCAAAAAACTATGGTACATTTACACAATGGAGTCACTTTAATATTTCTGAGCTTGTTTCATTCATTCGTTTGGTTTTCAAAGTTATATTTTTCTGTAGCCACTGAATACTTTAGATTCTGATGTATTAGAGATAAAAAGATGAATTAGACACTGATTTTACCCTCATAAGGTTATGATAGATTAACTATTTCCATGCAGTATAATTCACTTATTGATAGAATTGTTTACATTGAGCTTAGGTTGCACAAAAGAAGGAGCAGGTAGAGATGATGACTAAGTTGGACATTTGCTACGAATTTTTTAAACCAGGAAATATAATGTGTTAGATGCAATCACAGAGCACTTCCCCTTTCTCATTCCCAGTCTTCTCTCTATCTAGGGTAAACTGGGTCTTGAAGGACAAGTTCGAGTTAATAAAATACACCAAGGGGAGCAAGTATTCTAGTCTGAGGAAATGGGATATGTTGAGCATGGAAGTGTGAGGGAGAAGGGCTCATCTTAGAAATGCCACTTAGGTCACTGTGCTACCAAGTGTGGGAGCAGTATGGGGCGGTAAAAAGAGATAAAGTCAGAGAGACAGATAATGAGGATCGTCCATGTTTGGGACTGTGGTGATGGGGAGCCATAGAAACATATTAAAATTAAGAGAATGTGACAAACATATTTGTATTTGAGAAAGATTACTCTAGCAGTAGGGTAAAGGTGGAGGTGGAGGTGGAGACAAGCCCTGTCACCTTCTGGATAAAGACATCAAGGCTCTCCAACAGTAGTCCTCTACCTTGGCTGCATATTTGTATCACCTTGGGAGTTTTTAAAATTATGATGCTCTCCCTGACTGGTGTAGCTCAGTTGGTTGGGAGTCATCCCACAAAGCAAAAGGTTACCTGTTCAATTCCCAGTCAGGACAGATGCCTGTGTTGTGGGTTTGGTCTCCAATCAGGGTACATATGAGAGACATTTGATGTTTCACTCCCTCTCTTTTTCCATCCCTTTCCTCTAATAAATAGATACATACATATGTACATACATACATAAATATGTAAATAAATGCATAAATAAATAAATAAATAAATAAATAAATAAAATCTTTAAAATCCTGATACTCATTTAGGACCAGATGGTTTTACTGGTGAATTTTAACAAACAGTTACAGAAGTAATGCCAATCCTCAAATTCTTCTGACATATCGAATAGAAGTCAACACCCTCAAAATCATTTTAAGCCAGCATTATCCTGATACTAAAGTCAAATAGGACACTGTAAGAAAAGAAAAATATAGGCCAGTATCTCTGATGAATATAAATACAAAAATTCTCAACAAAGTACTAACAAACCAAATTAAACAGTACATTAAAAATATCATACACTACAACCAAGTGGGATTCATCCTTGTGAAATAAGTATAGTTCAACATATGGAAATCACTATGTGTGATCCATCACATTTATAGATTGAAAGATATATATGTACACATATGTGTATATGTCTGTCCAGAAAAAATCCAGCCATTATTAATATAATAAGAATGATTTGCATGGCATTGATGTAACCTGGCAGCCAAGGAGAGTAGACTGGAATGTGCATGCATGAACAATGATGACTTCACTATACTAATCACTAGAGGTGGTAGATGCCATTGAGTGAGCATGTGTACTGTGTGGCCTTCGCATTCAAAATGACAGAGCAAGTAGAACAATGAATCTGCATCAAATTTTGTGTTAATCTGGAACGTTCCTCCATGGAAACAATTTGGATGATTCAGAAGGCCACAGCTATGGGCAACTGGTGATTGGCAGCTTCATCATGACAATGTGCCTGCTCATGCATCACATCTCATGCAGATTTTTTGTGAAATATCAAATCATCCAGGTGACTCAGCCCCACTAGCTATAGGCCCAGATTTGGCACCCTGCAACTTCTGGCTTTTCCCAAAACTAAAATCACTTTTGAAACGGAAGAGATTTCAGACTGTCAATGAGATTCAGGAAAATATGATGGGTAGCTGATGGTGATTGGGAGAACTGTGTGAGGTCCCAAGGTGACTACTTTGAAGAGGATTCAGGCATCATTGTCCTTTGTACAGTGTTTCTTGTATCTTCTTCAGTAAATGTCTCTATTTTTCATATTACATGGCTGGATACCTTCTGGACAGACACATATATACAGGGGCTGGCAAAAGTAGGTTTATAGTTATGGTACAAGTAAATGGCATAATAATAATATAAAAATAAACTCTGTGTTTCTTATTCTCACAACTGGAGACCTACTTTTGCCCACCCCTGTATATACTCCACATCTTTATCCATTCATGGGTCAATGGACCCTTATTTAGGTTGTTTCCATGCCTTAGCTAGTAAGCACCACTTTCACACCATTCTGATCAATCTGAATATTCTAGGTGAACAAAGATATTTTAACCCTGCTCCCTGAAGGACTGTAGGGAACTGACTAATGAGGGCTGCAGAACAGAGCTGTTCTCAGAGGTGAGGCCAGCAGCCCCAAGCTGCACGGCAATAGGATTTATCTCCCAGTAATACAGACAGGCCACAGACTCCTCTAAGGAGCTGTTAATCTGCTCATTTGAATATTGAATTTCATACTTTAAACCATCACCAAGTAACTTAAATAAGAGAAATATTTATACTCACACTAATACATGCAAGCACTTGTTGAAAAATTGTGTGCCAGGTTGAGGATAAGCACTTATATACGTAGATTCATTCAGTCATTAAAATCACTCTGTGAAGAAGGGTATTGTTACTAACACAATTTTATAGCAGAACAAACTAAAATGCTGAAAGGTTGAACAGTTGCTCAAGGTCACAGTCAGGAAGTTAAGATTTAATCAGGAGTGTGATTTCAGAGTTTGTACTTTTCATTTACTGCCTTTGCAAACATTGTAGTGTTTTCTTTCTTAGAAATACAAATATACAAGTAAACTTCCTTTACCCAAGTCAAAGTATTTAAGCCTACATGACTAATACCACTTGGGACCAAGTTAATGATGCTAGCTCCTCAATGCAGACCTGTGGCCATCCATGCCAGTCGTAGGAGATGTTCTGGATCCACTTCCATAGGTCAATAAATTGAAGTCAGAAAAAGAGCCTTGAGAATGCATAGGGAACTCCACACTGTTAGGCTGGAGTTGAGCTTAAAGCCAATGAGCCCTTGAATGGCCTGAGAGGTTAAAATTAACATATCCTAGAATACTACATACTTTAAGGAAGCTTATTTTAGCCCAGAACCACAATGTGTCAAGTATATTCTAGTTCTCACAAATTTAGGTAGTTTAAAATTTGGAAGCAGTTGAAAAAGGGTAATTTGAAGAGTCTGATAAAGCCTGGATAAGCTCAATGAAGAAAAACATGGGTCAAGGTAAAAGATTTGGTTGTTGTACTGAACTCAACCACTTAAGTCAGTCCCTAATTTGAAGACTAGTTAAGGAGCAAAGTAGACTCCAGTTATAACAGAGATCTTCAGGCCCCTCCAGGACATTTGTGACTTTTTCTTTCTAACCTTATTTGAGCATTTCATTACCTCTTTTTTTTTTACTACTATCCAGAGCTCTGAGTTATTTCAAGTAAACGGGGAATGCACACACACTGAAAGTAAAAGGGCTTAACACTTGGCACGTGTCTATAGCCTAAGGGGTGACGATGAAGTGGGAGGGAGGGAGGTTCTAGGAACAAGGGGAACTCAGAACGAGGGCATTAGAGAGGTTGGGTGCACAGGACTATGACATATTAACAATTTTGCTCACTGGTGATGTAATGCCATTGACAATTTATCTCTCAGATAATGAACTTTATATTGATTTTTAAGTGAAGCTTTGTTTTAATAGCCATAGGAGGAAAGTCTATGAAGAAAATAAATATTACTGTGCCCATGGTAGGTGTCAGAGAAGCATGCATCAGCAAACTGGTTAGAGTGGAATTAAAGGCACTTTTATTTTTATCAGGGTGAATATAGAACCTTTGGCAGTCACTTGCCTTGTATTGACCTTGGCACCTAGTAGTGATCTAGGTGACTTGATTTCCCTCTGCATTCCTTCTTCTGTCCTCTCCCCAGATAGTAGGAGGATATGAGAATGAATAAACAGCACTATAGCAAGAGCACTGGGAGAAACTTTCAACCTTCCAAATTTAAGATATGATATTATGTCATGAAGTCCATGACAGTTAATCACTTTTAATATGTATCTGGGCACCTTATAATGACTTATCAGTGCCAGTGGCCTAACTCATGAGAGTAATTTAAAAATAGCACATAGGCAGTTATGCAGCAGTCACTGGCCTATGCATATTACCCTCAGATTGCCCTGACAGCATGGCCTGGAATGATGGCAGAGAGTTCATTTCTTTGTACTCTCTGCCATCAGAACATCCCAGAAAAGCAGGAGTCCAGCTTTTAGTAACACGATGCTACTACTATTATTCAAAGCTCAGAGTTGGTGGTACTTAGAGATAACGTGATTGAAACAGACTCACAAAATGTATTTGGTTCATAAAAAGGTGAATCTCTCTAGAATATGCTGTGAGTTTAATTTTACATTACTCAACTTCAAGGGAAAATATACTGAAAACACTTATGTCCATGTTACGGATGAATAATGGTGTCAAGTGATTCAAATATCTGTTTCCAATTTCATTAACTCAGAGAAATTCTTAAGCCAGCCTCAAGTAGAATGAACTGATATTCACTCCTAATTTTTCAGCCCAGGGAACTGGAGGCCACGCATAGCTCAGGATTCTCTCTGGCCCAGTGAGCTGCTTGCATTTAATAAATGTTCAATATTAAATGCATCCAAATATGTGCTGATCTGAAACAAACCAAGAATGCCAACTTCTAATCTTTGCCTTCTGCTTCACACGGTGACTTGAGTGATTCTTTTCTTGGCATTCTCTGTCAGATTACACTGGCACTGACCAAAATCTTTTTGAAACTGGTTGGTGCATAAGGAGCCTGACCAGAGTTGTCCTCAACTTCTCAATCTTGAAATGAGACACACATTTAAATAGAGGATTTTAACTATCAAAAGTTGGAAATGTTTAATCATCCCTCTTTTCTCATGAATTACTTCATACTCTTGTCTTTAAAATGTAGCGGGAACATTTCTATATTTGAAGTTATTCAGTTGATTTTTAAACATCTTTATTCAGGAACAATTTGCATACCAAAATATTCACCAACACTTTAAGTGTGCAATTCAGTGGTCTTTGGTGATGTTACAGAGTTGTTCAACCATCCCCACAATTTTAGAATGTTTGCATTAACTCTAAAAAGATTCCTCTGGCCTATTTGAATTGTCTTGGCATCCTTATAGGAAATCAGTTGAATATAAATATAAGGATTTATTTCTGGATTCCCAATTCTATTTCATTGATATATATGTCTGTCCTCAGTCCAGTGGCATGTAGTCTTTTTCATTATAAAGCATTGCTCTAAGTTTCAAAATCAGAAAGTGTGAGTTCTCCAACTTTGTTCTTAATTTTCAAGGTGG
>VMDR010025886.1:0-14270 GCA_007922815.1 Macrotus californicus
TGCATTGTATTTTGTATGTTATGCATTGGCCTATTCTGAAAACTCTCTTTAACTCAGGCTTGAGATTCTCCTTGTCTTAGCCCCTCACCACCCTTCAGGACTCTTTCCTATTTACCCAGTTGAATATTGATCCTCCTTGGACATTGATGAAACTCAATAAAACATGCTTAGTGTAAGAGACGCAAATTTGTTCATGTTTGTAAAGACTGTTGCATATATTTTGGTCTGCATCCTTTTTAACTCGCCCTCGTTCTGGACATGAGGTTAAGCTTCCGTTTGGTGGCAAGAGTGAAAAGCATACGGTGATTAAAGATGGAAACCACCAGCACCCACTTCCCCTTGCCTTCCTAGCCTTGAGGGTAGAAAGAAGCGAAGGCAACGCTGAATCTGTTGTTATGGGAGGGGACGTACAGGAAAAGGGTCTGAGCTGTGCCCCCAGGTTGTGTAGGAAGGAAGTTATTTCACTACTTCCGCTTGTTTGCTTGGTTTCCTTTGTTTTTTAACCCCAATGGATATCTGCTTTTGAAAAGTCATCTTTATATGACTCCTCATGTAGCAATTGAATAGCTTTTGTGAGTGAAACACTTATAGTCAGCCCAAGTGCAGACTGTAAAGCCAGTTAATACAAAGGAGAAAGGTCTCCAAATTCAGTTGCAAGGTTAGTGAGGTTCAAGATCATGTTCACAGCAGTATTTCCAATAGATGGGACGATGGGATTTCTCTCCGCCTTGCCACGGATAAATTATAACCATTAATGAGTTTACAGTTTTCCTATGTTGAGGCTCAATTTAAACATGGAAAATGTACTTCAAATATTTCATAGAAATCTCACAACCTCTTTCCATCAGTGAAAATATTATGGTTGACTGAAGATCTGTCAGCTTTCAGAGAGGATCAGGGCATTGCCGCACTTTCTGAGATCTGAGGTGTTGCTTCAGGGTAGCTGTATTTGAGCTATGTGCCTAGTGTCTCTTAACCTGGGTTTTTCCTCCTGGTAAGAGGGTATATTGCGTTCTGTAGCTGGCTTCTTCAATGGCATCTCTATTCCTTGCCAACAAAACAATAGTATTTTCCTATTTTACACTTGGCCTCTCTCCGCTAACATGCATGTGAAAGTTCTCAGCTGAAACAAGAGTTTCGAGACTTGAACATTGCCTTATTGTTAATATTCAAGTACAAGGTCAGTCCCGGTACAGCTCTGCATAGTTCCAGTTCTGAAATATGTAGATCGGGAGGTAGGGCCTATAGTCTTTAACCCTTAGGAACGCCTGGCAGCCTCGGCTACTTTGGCACCAGAACAACATTATATGAGGTTATATATTATATAACATTATATTATATTCTTCATTTCACTAATTCCATCTGTGCCTTTTACTTTTTTATTCTTGGACACTCCTCAGAATATGAGGCCTTGCAACCGTTCTTATAGCTAGCTCCCTTCTCTTCATCACCATTTTTACAACCTTAGTTTAAACCATCTTCACCCAGCATATGGCAATAGCTTCATCACTGAGTCACCTTCCCCCCAGACCCCTGACCTTTGCTTGCACTGTTGGCTGGGTGAACTTTTAAGAATAAAACTGATGGCATCAGTCCCAGCTCAAAGGACTCACCTCAGGGTCACTGTCATCTGAGATACTGTGCACAGTGCCTACACAAGGTCAAGGCCCTGTGATTGCCATGCTCATGGTCAGCTTCAGACCCTGCCTGTCCTCTCCTATCTTGTTTTCTTTGGACTTGTTCCCATTACCTGAAATTTCCTTCATTTTCTTCCCACCTGGTAAACTCCTTCTCCATCCTTCCAGACCATTCGGAGCATCTCCTACTTTGCAAAGGTGTCCCTGAGTGTAACTTCCCTCACATGCGCTGTGGGAAAAGTTGACCCACTCCCCCTTTGCCATACCCAAAGAGGCTTCCACATAGCACTTTCATTACAGTTATATTTGTCTGTGGCTCTCGAGTGTGGCCTTCTTGAGGACAGGAAACCTGCTATGTTCTTTGTATTCCGGTAGCCTAGCATGGTCTCAGATACCTAAGTGTTTATTGAATGAAGGAAAAATGACTGAATGAATACATGAATCGCTGACATCCAGATTTAGCTGGCTGGTTTTGAAAATGCACAGGATAATTCCTGCCAGCTGTCACTCACTGATGGCGTCCTGGCCCTCTCGCATGAATCCACTACTGAAGAGGAGTTCTCACTGGGATTCTTTCCATCAACTGGGTTTTCCTCAGCTCCCCCCAACCCCATCTTCCTTTCCAGTCTTCTCTCTCTTAAGAGTCACCTACTTATCTTGCGGCTTATTTATGCTGGGAAATGCACTCCTCCCTAACCAGGCCCAAACCATTCCTGCCTGTAGAACTCAAGCTCTTACCCATCCATCAAGATCAAGCTCAGAAGCTGCCTTCTCTGTGGTTCTCCATCATTGGCCCTCCTGTCTCCCACCAGCTGGAGCTGCTCTTTTCCCATTCTATGTGTCCAAGACATCTGCAGTACCTCTGCTTTGCCGCTGCTGCACCCCGCCCTGCTGCTGAAGTGGACAAATTGCTGGACCTCTTGGCACTGCAGTTTAGTCAGCTACCAAGTGGAGAAGGTTATGCTTGCCTGTCGGTAGCATTATGCAGATTGAAAGAAACAGTATGGGAATGTGCTTTGGAGCCTGTGAAGATGAACACAACATGGATCTTTATTGGGCAGATCTAATGAGCTGACAGAGGGAGGTAAAACTTTGGGATGCAGGCGCTCTGAATACTGACAAGGACTTTATTATAAAGGACAAAAGGAGAGACCATCGGTGCACGTGGCCTGGGTAGGATTCCTGGCTCCACCTCAAACGAGCAGCGTGGCCTTGGACAAGATGTTTAACCTCTCGAAGCGAGCCTGTTTTCTCACATGCAAAGTGAATATGACGACAACTACCTTGCAGAGTTCTTTGAAAGATGAGAGGTGATGAGGACCAAACAGGCCAGGTCAGGGCCGGTGCAGGCGGTGATGACCAGGAATGGAAGCTGACATAGCTCTGATGACTGGAACGTAAACGGCTTCTGATGTGTTTGTATCATCTCCCACGTGGACTGTACTGGTCGGGATAGGCACCCAGGGCAACAGTATTTCTTGACTTGAGAAAGCCTGAGAGAGAGTGACTGACCAGTGAGATTGAATTCCATCCTGGAAGGCTGCCTACCTGAACAAGTGTCGAGGTCCTGCTTTAGAATCTTGCTTTGCAAACCAGCACACCCCCGGGTTGGTGAAGTCACGCCTGAGAGCCGTCTAGAGCGTCATAGCAGCTCCTGCAGGAGTTTTTCTCAGAACCTCAGGGACAGTGAGCTGAGACAGGAGCTCCGAGAATGGGCAGCATGCGTGGTCAGGAGAGAGCCATTCTTTCTGCGGCAGGGAAATGAGCTGCCTCTGTCAGTGGGCTCCACTCTCTTTAGCTTCTGGAGTGCCCTCCCTCAGGGCTCCAGGGACAGGAATTCATAGTAATAAAGACAATAATGGCTTAATGACAATGACAGCAGGCACCACCATGTATGAAGCTTTATGGGTCACAGAAGCATGCAATGTACCTCTCATATGTCATCCTATTTAACCCTGCCACCGGGACCTGGATTCTGCCCCAGGCTTAAGCCTGCAACTGGGCGTGTACCAAGGACTCTCCTCCCGCTGCAGGAGTGGATTGCTTTGGTGAAAGACGGTTGTTTTTTCTACTTCTGGCCCTTGGCCTCAAATATTTTAATTTCCAGAACCACTGTGTCTTCATGTCTAATTACTAACATACTTGAAGGAGTACATGAAAAATATTGGGTCTGAAGCGCTTTACACAGTCCCTAGCATACAGACGTGAAATAAATGATCACTCACACTGGTAGTGCTGCTGAGAATGTTGCTTGGTTGGCCCCACACAGATCCCTCTTTCCTGTTTGTATTAAAACCTCGTGCAAAGTAGCCTTCTGATTAAAAAAAAAAAATGTGACACCAGGTAGGCAAACAGCCTGTTTCTCCTAACTTTTCCTAATTTGTTCCCTCTTTTCTACGAGAGGCAGAATCCCTCCACCTGCCCCTGCAGAGCTGTCCCTGCAGGGGAAAGGTTGCCATTGGAAACCAGTGGCCCTGGAGGTAGAGGGGGTAATCCGGGAACACTTCAGAGGACTGACTCCTGGAGAGGGTTGGGAAGGAGGAGGGTTGTTGAAGAAAAGGTCACAGGAAGTTTGAGGTGAATGACTTTGAACAGAACAGCTTGATTAATATAGGGGACTCGTCAACTGAAAGGGTAGGCAGCTTTGGGCATCTAGGAGAGACCCCTGTCATCTGAGGTCTGGTCTAGTGTGTGCATCTTCTGGATGAGAACACCGGTGGCGGTGGGACAAAGGGGCTGCTCAGGCCCACTCCCAGCCGTCAAGGGCAGCCTCTGCTCAAATGCCCGGATGATTCCACAGAGTGGCAGCCGCAGACAGCCAGGGCTTATGTTCTGTTTTGTTCACTGATATATCCTTATAACCTAGAACAGGCTTTGATGCATAGTAGGGGGTCATCCAACATGTGTGGAATGAATTCCCATGGTCTGTAAAGTTGAAGTGTGAGTAGAGACCAATGGGAAGCCACTGAGTGTCCCCTATTGGGAGAAAGAGATGCAGAACCATCCTGGACTCTGAGTAGCTATTGGGAATCACCGTGTCTTGCGAAGGGAAGCGGTGTGCTCAGCAGCACACCTCAGGAAGATGGTTCAAATTGCTTTCAAACAGGCGGGAGAGAAAGGAGACAGGAGGCATCCCAGTTCTCTCTACAAAGTGATTTTCCCCAATCACGTTACTGAATGAATTCATTTGAAAACCAGTGTACTGCTTGTCTTGAAAGCCCATAACTTCCCCTTCTCATCTCAGCTGCCGAAGTCGAACATGTCCACGGAATCCAAGACAGGAATTGAACATCTCTCACTATAAATTACAACAAGCTGCCGATCAGCCCTGCCTTGTGAAATGCCCAGTTTAAAACAACAGTTGCAGTCCCGGGGATGACCAGTGGGAAAGGGGGGCTGCAGGGAGGTAGAAGAAGGTAAAGGGGGATAAACAGTGACGAAGGAGACTGGACTCGGGGTGGTGAACACACAAGGCAATATGCAGATGATGCAGAACTGTATACCTGAAACCCATATCATTTTATTAACCAATGTCACCCCAGGAAACTAAATGAAGAAGAAAGCACCCACAGTTTCAGGGACTGACCTTTGCATGTTATCTCTCCCGGAGCAGGTAATGTCAGTGTCTGGCCTCGGGCCCGGGCATTGGAGTTGCCTGAGGAGAACGTCCTCGGTGGGGGCTGAAAACAGACAGAGCAAAGTGGTGGCCGTGAAGGCCATAGCCATGTCCACAAGACGGAGAGCATGCTTTGAGCACAAGGGACGTAAAATCTAGATATTTCCTGGCTGAGAGCGAGAGGCTAGGGAAATCACACCTTCACTCCACCCCCCTGTGGTTGAGTGGCTAGGTAGATGATGTTTATTCAAGCAAATTCACTGGCCAGAAAGTACTTCTCTCTCTCTTTTGCCTCTTTGAATTCTTTTCTCTCCCTTTCCTCTGTCAACCCCTGTTCTCATCCGCCCACTAGGATTTTTTTTTTTGGCAGTCTTCAAGGAAAAATAATGAAAAGAAAAAGAACTGGAGTTTACATAATATCTGTCTTCCAAGATACTAAAAGCAGTTCACCCATCTATAATTTGTTCTCACAACAATTCTCTGAACAGGGCTGTTATTATCACTATTATCATATCCATTTTGCAGTCACATCACTTGCTGCTGAGACCTTTAGCTAACATCTCATTTCTTTCCCCCTTTGGCGTCGAAAGAAGCTTTATTAATTTTTGTTGATGATGTTATTATGAATGCCAAGACATTCATCTGTAGATTAGTAACACGTATTAGGCACTTGTTTTATCCTACGAATCCTACAGAGCATTTTTTGCAAACATTATTTCACTTAATGGAAGTACTGCTATTAATTCCTCTTTACAGACAAAGAAACTGGCACATAGAAAGGTGGTGTATCTTGTCCCAAATCCCAAGAGGAGTGAGTACGTAGCAGGAATTTGAAACCAGATCGCTGGACTCTAAGGGCCCGTGCGATCATGTAGAGCATTATCACGCTTCCCGAGTCTCGGTAGCCACCATGATCTGTTGAATTGCTGCTAAATGAGGAAGGTTTAATAACTGACCTCGTGTCTTAGTGAGAGGTGGAAACAGAATTCAGCACCGCTTTGACTCCTAAGGTCAAGATCTTTCTACCACAATCGTACTTTGAAAGGAAAGTCATTCAAAATGTTTCTATGTGGCCAGGGATTTGTAACTAACTAAAATTAAGGGACCTTTCCCGGTGTCATCAGAACGTAGGCAAGTCCTTATTGAAAGGTTCCTCAGGCCTAGAAAACTATGCTACATCCGAAAACACCAAGTTGATGTTTGTCTGGCAACTGATTTTGTAACATCTCGTTTCTTGCACAATTTTAGCCCCTACAGCATACGTTTCAAAAGGCTTCAACTAACACCTCTCATTTGTGACGGCGCCACATGTTCCACTCCAGTCTCTGGCCCTCTGTTTAATATTGTCGTTTCAAAATATATTCAATCCCTATACCGTGAGCACTGCAGGACTGATGAACGGGGCTGAGGAAAGAGCTGAAAGAGAGCAGAATCCAACATAAATATCTTCTGAACTAAGAAAGGGATGGAAGCAACTGTCAAGGCAAATTGATTTGAATTGCATAAGAATGCGATTTTTTTTTAAAGAATTGACTCGGGACATGAACTATTCTTTCTAAAAGCTTCAACTTGGCAGATGACACTACCTGTCTCTTTCTAATCTCCTCCAGTATTTCAGGCTCCATAGTTGTGTTGGCTTCAGGTTTTTTCACGTTTGAAAGATGGTTCCAGCTCACTGAATTCCTCTAGTCATCTCACATGCCCCCTGACAGCGGTGCCTCCATGGCAATGACCCTGAAATGGCATCAGCTGCTTGCAAACGGTCTCTTTTAATTGCTGCAACAATCACTTCCTTGGCCCACTACCTCATTTATTTTTAACCTGGAAAGATTTCATTCAGCGGACCAGATGTTGAATTTGACATTGTCCCCCCCTTTCTTCTTCTCTCACTCACATGCAGTGTTACATCAAATTCCCATTCTTCTCTCTGTATAATACCTGCCCTGGATTAGACAGAGGCTGGATCAGTCAGCTGTTGCTTCAGAACAAATAACCATAAGATGTCAGAGGCTTATAACAACAAGCATTTCTTTTTTCATTATAGTGGTAAAATATATATAACATAAAATTTGCCATTTTATCCACGTGTAAGTGCACGGTTCACAGGCATCAATTACACTCACAGTGTTCTACAATTGCCACTACCTGTTTCTAAAACTTTTTCATCATCCCAAATAGCCACTCTGTACCCAGCTCCCCTCAGTGAATGGTAACCTCTAATTTACTTTCTGTGTCTCTGAGTCTGCCTATTTCAGATATTTTATTTAAATGGAATCATATAATATTGGTCCTTTTCTGTCTGGAAATAAGCATTTCTTCCTCATGCGTCAGAAAACTGGTTGGGCTGGCTAGGCTGATCTTGGCTGGCCTTACCTGAAAGCTGCAGGTTAGGGTCACGTCTACTGCGCAGGTCTCTCATCCTCTTTGGACAAGGGTGCTAGCTGGGGTATGATATGCACATGGCAATATAGAGCAGGAGTGGGTAAGCAAGAACATGCAAAGCCTCCCAAAGAGGAAGCTCTGATCTCTACCTCTTCCATTGGCCAAAGCAAGTCATTGGCCAAGCCCAAAGTCTACAATCAGGCAAGTAATGGCCGCCACTTTCTAGTCATGCAACTCTATTAAAAGTGCTGTCACCTATGTGAGCCTCATTTCTTTATCTGTAAAGGTGGGATAATACAATAGTATTACCTACCTCTAGGATGCTGTGATTATTACTGAAATGTTCTACATTTGCAATATAAAAGAGCAGGTGATAATATTGTCCTTCTTAAAATATAAAGAATGAAAAAGCAACCAAATCCAATAAAACTTTGTTATCTTTGCTTTTTATTGAGGAAAAGAAGTATAAGTTAGAAGAGACTGCTGGACACCTTCGTGGAAATTCAGAATGCGATTTAGAATTGCAGACAGAGACCTATTGGAATTTGATGAACCAGCAACAATGATTTTGTCCATTGGTTTTTCTATTTGCTTTTAGCAACAGGTCTCTTTCTTCAATAGAAACCTAACCCACAATCCCAGTGCATAAAGCGGTGGAGGGTTTCTGGTTGAGAAGACACAGAATATCCCACTGGTACATGTCACCCTTTTGAAAGGGTTGATGAGGGTTGCGTGGAGCACAATTGGAAAACCACTAAATGAGTCCAAGCCCCTTCTTCTAGATGAAAACGGTGAACCCCAGTGGGATGATGTGATTTGCCCCAAATGTGGGCGAGGAATGGAAGCTCCTTTTAAGCACTAAGAATGCTCACCACACTTGGAAGTGTTACCAGGGCTGCCACAATGCCGCTCTAGTGTCTTGCAAGTTCTGTGCTTTTAGACCCATACCTGAATTTCTGCAGGACAACTTAAGGATGCAGACACAGGCTTTGGAGTCAGAAAACAAAGGTCTGTGTTCTGCTTCTGCCAGGTACTGAATGTGAACTGGGACCATTTAATTGATCTCTCTGAACCTCAGTTACCTCATCTCTGAAGTGGCCATGACAGTGCCTTCTGTACTGGGTTATCAGAGGCTTGAATTGTGCAACTCCAGTAACATATGCAGTACGATGTCCAGCACATGGTAATCACTGAGAACATGTTAGCTATTCATCTACTTCCTATTTTGCAGGTGTTGCTGCTCAAAGTTTTTTCCAGGTTTATGTGAACTTGGGCACAGGGGAATACATTTGGGGGAATATTAAAACAATATTAGCTGAAATCTTTATAAGTCATCATGTTTTGTGGAAAAATGGAGTATCTCTTCATTTCAGCCTGCTGCTGAGGGCTCTGGGAATAGTCTTAGGCAGAGGAGGGCAGGAGAGAACAGGCTCACCACCATAGCTGCCCCAGTCAGTGGAGCTGCACCCCATTTCTTATCTGCTGGGGCGTTTCTTGCTTCCTACAAATATGGGAAACTTGAGTGAGGCTGTGAAGCAGTACCTTGCTTCTGTTCATGTTGCTTTCTGCATATCCTTTCCTCTCAATCGCCTGGGAAGCAGTGGGAGCCCAGGGGCTGTGTTAAATCAACCAAGAAAGAGGTAGTTCAGTGAGGGGACACACCCGAAGAGTTGGGAGGCTAGTTCCCTGTTGTCTTGGTGAACAAGTAGGAATTACTTTAGAGATCTCCCAAGAGCCACCTCCCCTTGAACAGTCTATAAGTTTGCTGACATGTGACTACCCCAATTTCATCTTTGTTCAAGTTATGACATTTTTTAAATCACAGATACAGAGAGTTGAACTCATCAAACTCATAAAATCATGGTATAAATGATTATCATCATAGACCTGTGCAAGGCCCCGCTCTGGTTTCATTTATTGATGCTCACACTCACTGCCATCTGCCCTAAGAGGAAACCATTCTAACGTGTAGTGTGTATCCTGTCATTTTTATTACATCATTCCAAATATATTGTTGCTGTTTTGTGCAGGCATGCTGAGCCCATGTAAATGGTATTATGTTATATTCTTCATACTGTTTCATGTGTAGCTACACACGTGTTGACACACTCACCAGCAATGCATAATAATGCATCTTACCCACCAATTTCTCCTTTGGGACCCCATCGAATGGGACCACTGGCTGTCTATCCCATTTGCTGCGGTTCTCTGCCAATGTTTGGCAACTGGGAACTCAATGGGAGCGGGTGGGTCACTCACCAGTGACTGAACTGCCCTCTCTACCATCACCATCATCCTGAGTGTTCTGGAAGTTTCTCAAGTCCCTTGAGTTGTAGCCCTGCTGTTCCTGGCCCACAGGTTTCTCTCCTCCTGCTCCCCATTCCCACCCTCAGGGCCCATTCCGACCGCTGCTGCAGAAGACAGTGGAACGTGATCCCATCCTGCCAGCAGGGAGCAGGCCAAACAAGGGGGCAGCTGCTGCTGGAAGTGTGATTCGTAGTGGCTTCTGCCTGGGAACAGCCCTGTGGCAGATCCCCTTCACTTTATTTCTTTGGGCAATAAATCCCCAAAGCAGGGAATTAATTACAACCTAAAGTAGAAAAAGTCAGCTCTTCCTCAACAAAGTGACAACTGACCTTTCTCCTGCTGATGATAAAAAAGGAAGTAAGGACAGAAGAAAGAAAAACTATTATAGCCCATAATATGATTTTCCCCTAGGGTTTGAGTTCTTTGAAAGGTTTGGGTTACTTGGAGGAAATTAAATAAACCATTATATTACACTGTTCTGCTTTTAGCTACAAAGTGTTCCCTATTGTGAAAAATATTTCCCAGTGAGTGCCTGTCTGAAATATTTATCAGCCCAAGGTTCTAGGCATCGTTCCCACTCACTCAGTAAGCTACCCCGTGTGGGAAGTCATGTTTCCTGCTGTGCTGTTTTTACATAAAAACCCGCAGTGACATTTTCTTGCGTGATGCTGACCCCGAGAACATGGTGGTCAATGAATTGATTTTCAAAAATCTATCCCCCTCACAGAAAATTACACTGAAATGTTTAAGCACCTAAAGGAAAATCCGAAGGAGACAATTGTGAGAGCAGCGAAGAGTATAAAAAGCCCGAGTTGATGCTTCTGAAACCCATCTTCCCTCAGCGAATTTTGCATTAGGGCCCTGCTATTCACCATCACAGAGAGCATAGCCCAGCGGAAACTGCGTGGGAAGCCCTGACTTTGGTTTTCCCTGAAAGCCCCCTTCCGAGCTGCCTGATTCCTGGTCCTTTGAGCCAGAGTGACATTCAACAAGTCACACATTTCGTTTCCTAAAAACACTGTCACCGTTGGAATTTGGGCCCTGTGCCTTTCATAAATGTTTGTGTTTTTCTCTTTCACAGAAGCTGCAAAGAGTCGATACTCCTGACCGTCATTCAGCCTTACCCTGTAAGTTTCTTGTGAGTAAAATGCTGTCATATGACCTCAGGCTCCTGTCTCTTCCTCCCGGCCCAGTGACGTCATGAGAAAAAAGAGCATGCAGTCACAGTTGAAAACTCCTGATTCTTTGTATTTTGTGTATACTCCACGATAGCACACCTGGTCATTGGAGAGAAAACAAAGTAATGTGTCCCCTAAATATCCTAAAAATCAGCTACTCAGTCCTGGGCAACTCCGACATCTGCAAATGATATAAAACTCGAGACTTTCTCGAAGTTTACAGTTTAAGATTTGCAAGTCGAACAGGAACGTGTAAATATAGAAGGTTGAGGCATGATTATTTTTCTTACTCCCATCTAAGTAATCTGGTAGAGAACTAGATATTTCAGTGAGACCTGCTTTCAAAGGTGAGTATTGGAGGTAATATAGTATGGAAAGTTCTTGCAACTGCCTTGGTCACGTGGGTGGAGAATGATTAAAATTATACTGCCTTCAGTTCCTGTGATTTAAAAAAAAAACTAAGGAGACTTGACTTGGGGTGGTGAACACACAATACAGTATACAGAGGATGTATCATAGAACTGTGCACCTGAAACCTATATAATTTTATTCACCAATGTCACCGCAATCAATTCAATGAAAAAGAAAAAATGTTCAATTCAATGATCTTCATAAAATTTACTGAAGTACGCAGCCTTCATCACAACCCACTTTGAAAGCACGTGAGTCACCCCAGTAAGATCCCTCATTCCCATTTACAATGAAAGTCTCCCCACCCTCAGACCCAGGACACTGCTCCTTTACTTTCTATTTCTGTAGATGTGTTTGCTTGTTTTTTTCATACATGGTCAGTTGAATGAAAAAATGCTGCAGCAAATTCCTTCAGATGTTTCCTGAAACACGTCCTGTTGGTACACGTGTGGCCTTCGCATGCAGCGCAGAGCTTCCTACCTGGTTACGCTTCTGTTGTCTTCCGCATACAGTGGGAGTGTTGCCATGTCAATGAAGCTCTGGTGTTTGCCAGTCTCCATCTTTGCACCCAACTCTTCATCTCCTCGTACTCAACATTCTGATCAGAGCACAAATAGAATTAACCAAGACAACAAATTACGCCGCGGAGGAGAGAAAAAAAACAGTTTCATAATATTGACTCTTACTTTTAGTCCCGTCTCTCTCCTTAAACTACACACATGCACATGCACACCCCTTTTGATTTGAAACCTCAGGAGACAGCAGGAGGTATGAGAACCAAGATTTGAGATCTAGTTCCCAACAATATAAGGGGTGATTTCTCTGCCTGCTCCACCATGTCCTGCTTCCACGATGCCTTCCCTGGAAGGTAAAGGTGGTCTGTTCTTAGATTGTTTCAGTTAACCAAAATCTCACTCACACTTAACTCCAAATCTATCCAGATGTCTTTTCTTTGCAGTGGACAAATCCATTTTGGCTACACCAATGTAAATGTCGATAATAAGCAAGTGATTGACCAATTATAAATTCCTGGGGGAACTTCAGGTTTGCATTGCCTTTCTTGAGTTCTTCTCTCCCCCCTTTAATCCATTAGCAATGCAAGATCAGAACCATTTGACTGCAAACCAGGTTATGTCTGCAGTGTGTGGTAACATTTTGCTCCATGCAGGAGACGTGGAGAAAGAGAGGCGAGTTTTGCATTTAAGTTAAGGGTTGTGTCTTGTTGCTTTGCTTGCTCTGTTTGAAATCTGAGTCTGCTTGACTCATTCTTGATATGAACACCATCACCTTCGGGGACTCATGGAACTTTCTTTTAAAGGGTAATCTGGAATTTCCTAGGCGTTCAGGTGGCTCTTGCTATTGTGCTATATTGAAAGTCAACATTTCGCCGCAACATTTGGGAGCAAGTATTGCATGTTCTTACAGCCAGCAGCTGTACCTCTGCTCTTCAGAGCCGTCCCCTCCCACTTATTTAGAAGTATTCTCATCTTTGATTTCCTTTGACCAGCCCTCCTTCCTGAAATGCCCATGACCTATTCCACCCCACAACCTCCTCGGCCTAGTTGAATCCTTCTCACCCTTCAAGTCTCAGCACAAATTCTAAATGCTACCGTAGAGTCTTTCAATGTTGGCACTGTTGACATTTGGGCTGGAGAATTCTCTGTGGTGGGGGCTGTCCTGTGCTCTGTAGGATGTTGTGCAGCATCCCTGGCCTCCACCCGCTAGATGGCAGTAGTAACTCTCCCCTAGTTGTGACAACCAAAAAGGCATCCAGACATTGCCAAATGTTCCCTGTGGAGGAAAATCTCCCCGACATGGGAACTACTGTCCCACCTAAAGTTTTCCCTTACTGACCCAGCTCAAGGTGGTTGTTTTATCCTCTGAATTGTAGGAGTTGAAATAAAGGAGTTAAAACCCCAAAGTTACTTAAAAGATACATTACATGTAGAGAGGAGAGCAGATGAGAAAAGAACAAATTGCAAATTTTTACTAATATTTTTGTGTTTGGATTTTCCTACGAGCAAATTTTTAAAAAGATTTTATGAATTTATTTATTTTTAGAGAGAGGAACGGAAGGAAAAATAGAGGGAGAGAGACATCAATGTGTGCTTGCCTCTCGAGTGCCCCCTACTGGGGACCTGGCCCACAACCCAGGCATGTGTCCTGACTGGGAATTGAACTGGCGACCCTTTGGTTCACAGGCTGGCACTCAATCCACTGAGTCACACCAGCCAGGGCTAATTTTTTAAATTGATTGTTATTTATTTTCCAAACATTCTCTTGGCAATCAGGATTGACCTACAGAAACAAAGGGCCCACCAGACCAAAAGAAAGTCCATAAATTTTATTTTTATTATGGACAATAAAAATTAGCATTTTAATTTCTTTGTAATTTGCTGGACAACAATTTTTATGTTGTATTCCCTTTGCATAATAAGGTCAGTCAAGACAGGGAGCCAACAGATACACTCTCTTGCCATATTCCACCTGGGCTCAGGGCACCCCAACATGACCCAGTCACAAAAATCCATCTCCAATGTGGCCCAGGTCAAGGGGGCCTGGAAGAAGATCTTAGGATCCCTGAAATTCTTTGAGAAGAAATCATTCTTAATAGGTTGCTACCTTCTATTTTCAGTAATATGGAGGGCCCACTCTCTCTCCCTCCCCCTCCCTCCCTCTCCCATTTTTACTTTATTTCTTAGGAAAAAAAAATTGTGTAAGCCCAGAAGGAAATATAGG
>VMDR010025887.1:0-14270 GCA_007922815.1 Macrotus californicus
TAAGAGTAAAGATTTGGGCCCTTTTGACTTGCAGATCTAATACGTATAATTTTTACCTCTGTTAATGTCGAGAGAGTAGTAGTGTAGGGTGTATTTAGTAATAATCAGAGTTATTCAGTACTTTTGTGTTATGCATGAGAAATGGCATAGAAGAACCATAAGTAAGGGAAATTAATTCCAAAAGTGTGCCAGTTTCATAAATGGTTTCATGACTTGTTTCCTCATTTTCAGTAGGGTCTGTAACTGGATAGCATGGTTTTTAGTATACAGTATTGCATTTCTAATGTACATAAGCTTGCAGATAATTTTCAAAGGCGGTATCAATTAGTCTCCAGGTGTAACATAGAGATGGAAATATACAGTGTTATTTTGACAAATTAGCTGTTCTTTCTTCTCATTGTCTTCCTTATGTCGTGAGGCATACAGTCTCTGTCACAACCACTCAACTCTGCTATTAAAGTGTGAAAGCAGTCATATGCTAATGAATGAGCATGGCTGTGTTCCAATAAAACTTTATTTGCAGAAACAGGCAATGGGCCAGATTTGACTATACTTTGCTGACCTCTGTCTTTAAGAATACCACTGTCATGTAAGGTCTTTTCTCTTGGGCCTCAGATAATTCCAAAGTATTGCTCTCCTTTAGAAGATTTTTTTTTTAGCCCTTCTGACTATGGGAAATGGCATAAACCGCATGGGTTTCTGTTTCAAATTAATTCAACAAAGCTTTATAGTGACCAAACATTGTTCCAGATGCTGGAGACAGACATGGTCCAATTCCTTGACTGGCAGAGGAGACAGACACACAAAGCACAAATTCATTGTCTGTGCAGTGTTTTGTGTCATTGGGGAGAATTTTATAAAGAGCTAATAGTACCTTGTAAATGTTTAAACTCTGGGCCCCCAGTGAAAATTTCAGACTTCCTTCCTTTCTCCTCCCCTGGCCCCACCCCTCTTTCCTTATTTGCAGAAATTGACAATGATGGCCCCAGGTGGAGCAGTGAGAAAGGTTCTGGGAAAAGTTTTAAGGGCTCTCTCCTTTCCTGCAGATCATCTTTGAGGCTCTGGGCAAATCACTGATACATGCTCCCTTACCTGGATTTTACCTAGAAGAGATTAACATTTTATAATTTAAGAAAAGAATCCACCAATAATTCAGGGGGAATTTTTCCCCTTGGGTGTTTGCGCTGAAAAATAATAGTGTTTCTCCTGTGATACTAGACACTGCTGCTGCAGGTCTGGTGGGAAACCCTTGCCATAGAAGAGCAGCGTTTGAATAACAAGCACATAAAAGAAACAAATACTTAGGTGTTCTGGTGTAATGGCAGCTGAAGCTCTGTGAACTATAAGATTAATAGAGGTGGCTGTGGGTAAAACTTTGACTACGTGGAGGAAATTTAAAGGTCAGTAGTTAACAGTTCAGGGGGCCTGGTTACTCTAGTCTTTCATGATTAAGACAAAGTCTTATGTGAAGGAATAAACAGGAGCTCAGGAAGGAGAGGTACCTTTTATTCACCCCAGCCTTATATGAAAACTAGATTTTTCTCATTGTCTCATCCTGTTTCATTAACATCAAGTTACAACTTGATGTTAGAAAATTTCTTTAATAACAAGCATTCAGAATGAAATGATTTTAATTGTCAGTAGAAGTGATGAGGTCATATAAAAGAAAGTTTCAAATCTTTCACAAGTAGGGTTGGTAAAGTAATTTACTGCCCCCAATTTGTCCTGAGGAACTTGTTCTTCCATATTTTCCTTTTAAAAGGGAAAATTATTTTTTTCCCAATTTAAAAAATTCCAGTAACTGTTTTTCTTAGAATCTCTGGCTTGTTTGTTATCATACCCAACCTTAAGTTTTTTGTTTTTTTTTTGCTTGTATATTCTAAGAATATTTTGCTTGCAGTAAAGTAACAAGATAGTGAATTATCAGGTTTATTTTTCTAGGAATTTCTCATGTAACTGAAAAGTTTATTTTTTCCACGTAATTCTGTGTTTAACACAAAAGGTCTAAATGGGCCTGAAGGACATGTTTTGGCTCACACAGAGTTTATTTCTTAATCATAGTTGCTACAAAAAAATTTTTCATTTTAAGTGTATTGTTTCATTTTGTCATGCAAATCAATGTCTGTAACGCTCTTAATTTAGATATGCCTGAAAATGTTACTGAATGGGTTTATTTGCACTCCGTGTGGCCCAGTGTTGCTTACTGAAGGCCTTCAGCAGTGCGGTGGAGCTCTCCTCCACCGAGGGGCTCTGTCTTTGTGGGGCTGCGCATGAAGCTCTGCACTGAGCTCCAGGGGGTCTGCGTGGAGCCTTACCTGGGACAGAATGTGGGCTCTACCTGGATCTCTACATGGAGCACTGCAGAGGACTGTAGGTGGAGCTCTACGTGGAGCTCTCCCTTCTAGACCTGATGTTTCACTGTATTGTCCACTAATACGATTAGAATCATAGAGCCCAGCACCCAGGTGGTGTGGATATTAGTGTTTTGACATTTGTGTGTCTGGGGCAAGGGAGCTTTCTCACTTGTTTTAATGACAAAGTTTTCCAGTGTCCTTCCTTCCTCCCTCTCTCCCCCCACCCCTCCTTCCTTCCTTGTAAAGTATATAGTGTGTTGAAGGCCTGGTCTTTACTGGACCCCACCTTTACTCTGGTCATTCGCATTCTGATTGCTCTTTTAAATGGAGTAGAAAAGAGGTGGAATTATCACTAGTATCCATAGTTGTGATGACATTATGATAACTGACACCTGAACATCATTTGTCATATGCGACAGAACAGAAAAATAAAGTAATGGGGAATAGCTACCCTGCATGACCTATCATATGGAACAACTTTAATCTTTTTACTGAAAGTTTTGTTTTAAATCAAATGACTCTAGATCAGTGCTTCTGTGAATGGGATTCTTTGCAAAGCAATGTCTAAGCTGCAGGATTACACTGTGTAAATTATATGACAAATTCAATGAGCATCAATAAGTTTATTTTTAGATGTATTACCTCTAGGAGCAGAATCAGTGTAGGTTGTACTGTAGTTGCATTCATGAGCAACACATGCTTCTTGCTATATTTCTTTTTTTGTTTTGCTGCTGCAACTAACGTATTCAAAGAATGTCTCCCATCTTAATGAATATTCAGTGTGGAGTGATCCTAAAATTAATCATTTGTTCTTTGCTTCTACTAGAATTAATATAGATAATAAAATAAATAAAATTTTGCTGAGTCTCATCATTAGGAAGCATAAATATTTAAAGGTTGAATTTGTCAGATCAGTGGTATTAGAAGACATTTTTTTTTCCTAGTCTGGATGAGTCAGATAAATTTTCAAGAGGAAGGATAATTTAATTTACTTTAAAAGTGAGTAAATAAAAAGGCAAAAGTACGCTCACATTTCTAAGTTCCAGCTCACTTTCCTAAGTTACAGTTCCTAAGAGGATGGAGGAGTGACACCCAGGGAGGGCTTTCCAGTGGCCTCCAGACCTGGGTTTGATGTCTGGATGCCTTCTCTGAGTATGAGAGCCTGAGCAACAGCACCTGCTAATGCTTTGAGCCCAGGCGTCTTTCCTGAGTAATTCCCACACCACCTTTTCCTTTTCGTTTGGCTGGTTCCCTCCTTTTGGTCCCAGTTCAGAGTCCATGCTGGCATGCGCACCAGAGATGTATATCTGGCTCGTATTGGAAAGGGTGCTTTAGATCTCAGATGAGGTACACATCCTCTGTTCCAGCTTTCTTTCCATAACATTAAAAAATTGTCATTAGGTTTCTAAAACATACCCCTCTTTTTCTCTGTGCATTCTTAGTGACTACCTACCTTCCATAGGGTTTTTGTTAGAATTCTTTTGCTCAGCAAGTCATCTCAGTCCAATTTGGTGGTATTCCCAGCCTTTTCCTTGCTTTCCTCCTTTTGCATCTCAGCAAGCATTGTTTTTGATGGCTAGCTTGATTTACGTTTGGTGTGGGTACTTCACCTGAGGGCGGGTAGCCTCAGTCGGTGCAGTGCGCAGGTGTTTCAGTGGCAGGCTGCTGGGGGTGTGGATTGCAGTTCCACAGGCCATGAGCAGGCCCACAGGTCTCAGCTCTTTCCCTTTGCTGTGACACGAGATGTCCATGGAAAGCAGTTGGTTTTTAACCTAATAGGAGACAGGTTGTGTCCACATTGTGTTTGCTCTAGTGCACATCTCTATATTTAAAAATGTTTGAAGCACTGCACACTTCACACCCAAGCAGGTGTCTGAGCTGGTGGCCATCCTCTTTCTGGTCCCCCCAGCCCAAGCCTCCTCGCTCCTGTCCTAGGTGCATGAACAGACTCCTCCCCCATGATTAGTACGTGTGTGTGTGTGCATTTATGAGTGTGTGTGTGTGTGCTCAGTCATCAGAGGGCTCTCCCTGGCCCATGTGTGGGATCATGTCTCTGTCCACTCCATAGAGGCCTGGGGCTGCTTATCCTCCTGGGGAATTGGATCCCTGACTGACCAGACATTAAAATTGCATCACTGGGTCCCCAACAGCCCTCACTTCTGTTGCACCTTTTGGAATAGCTCTCTCCTGTGCTGGTAACTGCAGTCTGGCAGCCCTTCACAATCCAGGCATTTCCGGAGTGCTGCACACATTTCAAAGGGCTGTTTTCACTCCCTCCCAAGAGAAGAGCTGTCATGGGACTCCCACTGGTGGGAATTCTCTCTCACTCATCAATATCCCACATGCCCCAGTGAAGCCCTGCACCAGAGTAGAATTTTTTTTAAATCTTGAAAGATTATTGCATGAATAAATGCATGAATGAATGATTTCTTTGCCTCTATCTGCTCTGTTCTTTCATAATGTTAACGCATAGAGATTAAGGTCTTGATAATTGTACTTTAGAAAATAAAATTACATGTTCAAATTGATGAGCGCTCACGAACATCTAATGATAGGGCTTGTTTCATAGCAATAAAGTATCCTTCAAAACGGAATGAAAATGGCTGTGGCCCTGTGAGTTTGCAGATGAGAACGGAAAGTAAATTTCCAGCAATAATTAGCCCCCCATTTATATGACTGTTTTAAGTTTGAGGAGTTAAAGAACTTAACTCATTTTGCTGTTTTCAAGATAATGGGTGTAGAGTTAACAGGAGACAATTTAGCTAATCATTAGTGTAAAAATAAAATACACTGTGAATAGAAATCTTTCTGTAAGCATATTCTTTCTGTAAGGGTCTGGATTACCTCCTCTGGGGGCTGGTGATGGGACTCGTCTCACTGTCAGGGCCTGAGGAACAAAATGCAGTCACTTCAGGGGCAGAGGCAAATCTAGGTGGATTTTAGCAAATACGTCCTTTTCAAGGGATATGGCCAACATTTAGATTCTCACTGCAGTTTCTTAGAACTGGAAATCACAGCGACTGAATGAAACAGCTGGAGGACACATCTTTCTTTCGGAGGACATTTGGGGTCCTGTTTTTTGTTGGATGTCATTTGCAGAACAGTTTACCCTATTAAGGTTTTTGAAGGACCTAAGAAAGGCTTTTTAAATAAGATACACTAAGCACTGCCTCAAAATGTCACATTGTAGGGAGGTTCTGAAAAGTCATGAAAAGACGCAGTATTGCTGTTGCATGTTGACAGCACCCTTTCTGTACAGGCTTTCATTTTTCGGGTCACACTCACACAGTGCGGTCAAGGCTTCCAGTTTGTGCCAGGGAACCGCCTGGTGTGTAGAGCCCAAGTGGTCTCAGGTCTCACAGCTCGCTCCCAGTTGTGGGGCACACTGGAAATTTCTCTCTTGCTGGGTTCTGTCTTCCGAACTCAAGATGAACAGAAAAGAATGAGATTCACAAAGAAGTAAACCAGAGAGTGTGGTGAGCATCCAGATTAGAATTCTAAATGATCAGAAACACATGCTATGTAAGTGCAACTGCAGGGAACAAAACTTACCTGCTTGAGTTAGGGTGTGACCCACAGTGCTCATGTGTAATCCAGTAGCTGCAATTACGGAAAATGGTGAAGTGAACTTGGCATTTTTGTTAAAAAGCCTAGAAGCTTTTTTAAAAAAAGGTAATATACTGTGAAATGGCAAAGTCTATCCCTTAAAGAAGAACAACCTCAAGTAAGAATATGCTGAGAATGTTGGAAAGTGGAGAAAGTTAAAGGAGTTAGTCTTTAGCCTGGAAGGGGGTAGCCATTGGCGCTGGCTAGGGGCCCCACAGCCACGTCTCCACTGTGCTCGGCGTGAGAGCACATTACTTAACCCGGAACGTGGGGACGGTGGGGGGATGAAGGAGGCTGCGTCACCAAATGTGTCATTGCCGGAGCTTTTGAAATCTTGGGTTGTTTTAGGAATAGGGTCGATTATCCAGTTGGAAGGGTTTTTTGAGGGCAGGAACATGGACTCATTACTTCTCCTACTTTCCTACTATAATACACGTTTGCGCAATCGGGATAGTTTACAGTGTACTTTAACCTGTGTCATGTTTTCTCGTCTTCTTAGCAGCCCTCTCAGCAAGGCAGTGGGAGTTTTTCCCCCCAAAGAATGATGATACAGGCAGTTAGAGGGTCCATTGACAGGTTGCACAGTTCCTTTCTTCAAAGGGCAGATTATGCCTCTGTCTCTTGTTCAATGGAATGACTCAGAAAAGCACATGTGAACAGTTCTCTTAAATTGAAAATACAAACTTCACTGTCACTCTAACCCTAATAGTGCTGCCTCCAGGGAAACTGAATAGGTGTTTACCCATCAAACTTGTTTCTGGAAAAGGAAATGAATAAATGTTTTCTTCCCAAAGTGCATTATTTTATGAAAGTCACACAGATCAGAAAAGTGGGTTAAGGCAGATCTTTTTGCTAACTCTAAAGATTGCTCTATTCTCCCAACAATCACTACTGAGTTATTTCTTTTCTTTTTCAGAGTGAAGATCTGCCTGACTTTATTATCATGATATCACACATCAGAGAATCACTTTAAAAGAAGAGGCTCAGCATTTTTTTTTTAAATCTGAAGCTACTTACCATTTTTCTTTTGGATCTGAGCAATTACTTCGTTTTGAAACATCTGTGACTGTATTAGACATGGAACCAACAAGGCAAGAATACCTGCCTTGCACTCTTGTTTCCATAGGGGGCATTCACCCTTGTGCTGTTTGTGTTGTGTTTTGTTCTGTTTTTTTTTCCTTAACACAATTGCCGAAGAAGTTATTCTCAAGAAAATTGGATGTTTTCATTGGCCTTTTAAATTGTGGCCAGTGTCTTAATTTCTTCTTACTTTCATTTTAGCAAAGCAAATTTGTCCCTCAGCATGCTAGGAGATACTACCAATACCCGTTCAAGTGGTAAAATCTGGCATTTACTGGCATACACTCAAAACTACCACAGTGCTACCTCAGTTCCAGGTAAAGCCGGATTTGCATGGTTGGGGGCCGGCAGGACCTCCTGTGTTTCTCTGCTGAATGTGGCACAAGTGTGGTCATCAGCCTTATCAAACTGGTTCCGGTACACAGCTGCTTGTTGGACTCCAATCCAGGTACCTGCGTGTTTACTCACAGACAGAGCCCAGTGTGGGACTGACATTTCTCAATGGAAATGAAATTTGAGGTTGGACTTGGAAGATGGATTAATAAATAATAATTATATGTAACTGAAGCAACCTACTTTTGAAAATCATCAACTGTATTGGGTAGTGGGGGTAGGAGGGGCGGGGTGTGGGGAAGGGGTGAATATCTCTTTTTACCTTTAACAGACTTGTTTAATCTATGTAGATATTTATGTAGGTACTTCAAATTGCAAAGCCTTCGATCCTATTTACAAGCTCAAATGTCTCTGCTATCCTTAATCTTGAGCTTGCATTTCTTTAACCAAAAATTCACATAGGCATGCTAGCAATTTAAGGGTGGTCACTGGTTTAGCAAATTTTTAAAAAATATTTATATCTTGACTATAATGCTATTGTGTGGGTCAACCAGACTGCCCTGAACAACAACACAACAAAAAAAGGTGGGGGGGGGTGGAGGAAAGAAACTGATAAAAGAGGCATTTTGGCCTGTGTTATTAATAGAAAAGAAAAAAGAAGAAAAACAATCTCACAGTACATGTCACTTGTTGAAAAAGTTCATGACAAGACTACTCTGGTTTTACATTTTCAGTGTTCCGAAAATATCAGTGTTGTGGCGATTATCACAGGTGTCACCTAAAACTGCTGCCCTTGACCAGCAGAATGTCATGTCATCTCGCTGCTCCCTTGACACCTGATGGAGGGCTGTAGACCTGTTTCTCCCGTAGGTGCATCCCCAGTGCCTGTCTTCTCTAATAGTCCTATAGACGTTACACTAGTTCATTGGAGGTGTGAACTTTTTTTTGAAGAAAAAATATATAAATATTTAGATATATATCACTATAGAATAATGCATTAATCAAAATGTGGCTTTTTTAGAGGAAGACCAAAAAATTCAATGTCTTAAAAATATATTTAATGGCAATGCAAAAGTCTTCCTGCTTCCACGCTGAACTTTTTAGAACAGAGGATTGTATTGCAAGACAAAGTTGAATGTAAAGCGATACCCCTGAACATTTTTTAAAGTTTTACTTTTCTAAAATTATACTTCACAACAGTGCATAGACCATTAAATGTTAGTTTGAAGGTCAATTTCAGTGTATAATATATATACTTTATTAAAATGTGTAAAATGTCATAAAGTTTTGATTTAGTTTTGGGACTAGGAATTGATGGGTGGTATTTGCTATGTGACTCCCCCCAGGTACAGTAGGACTGAACATGGACCCCGCTGAACACAGTGTATGATGCGTATTTAAGTAGCTCTCTATACTTAGAGTAGTCATGCCACTATGAAATGGTTCATGTTCATACCGCAACTTTTAAAACAAGCAAAATAAAAAGTTGAAAATATACTAAATTTTCCTCTATCCTGTACATTTCAAAAAAGGCATATGCAATATTTACATTTTTAATTTAGTTTACAGAATGGAACCAAAATGTATAAATGTTATGTTTGCTAAAACTTCACAATGTATATTGGGTCTTTGTACATTTTGCCTGACTTACCTTAAATTTAAAATATTTTTTGCTATATAAACTTTAACAGTTATTAAACAGTGTTTTCTTTTTGGGTACGTATTATTTCTGGATATCAAGATGTTAAATATATTTCTTGCTATTGTGATATGACAAAAGACCTAATCTTGCTCTGTCTTCCACTGTACACGCTGTATATAAGGGTCAATGTGACGCTGCTGGAGATGAGAATAAATGGAACTAGACTAGTGCATTGTATTTAGTCTGTATTGATCATGGATGCTCTCCTTAATAGCCATATGCAATAAAATAAAATACATTATTTATGAAATGAAGAAAGCTTGAGGATTTTTTTTTTCTACGTGGATTCTGAATTTAACATAAAGCCAGTCTACTCCTGATGTTTTGGAGTAACTAAGTAAATACTTGGCTCCAAAAAAAACTGATACCTCTCAATTTTAAAATGTTCTGGGGACCAGAAAACAGTCCCCAAATTATAAAATTTTTGAAAAAGTAAGTGTGTTAAAAAAACAACAACAAAAAAGACTTTTGCTTTGCGAAATAGAATCCTTGCAAGATGCCGGTGCTGTTTTAAATGCTATATGAATATTAAATCCTTTATAGCACACAACAACCTCAGGCGTTAGGAATCACTACCCCCACTTTATAGGTGAAGAGACTGAGGCACAAAGAGGTGAAATGACTTTTCCAAGGATATAGCTCATGAATGGCAGGAGCAGGAGTGAAACCCAGAATTGCAGCTTCAGCATCTATGCACCTGTGCCTCCATCATGCACCCTCCCAGACATGCACACATAAAGATTAAACCAGTGCAGACATCAGGAAGACAGAAGTAAAGACAGAGCCAGGAGGTGGAATTTAGTGGGCAGAAAATACAAACATGGTAACTTGATTTTTACCAAGGACAACTCTACCTCCTTTTTAGAAATAATTTTTATATCTCCTCTTTACCCTAGAATTACTCTAGAAATGCAATAACATGGGTGTCATCTCTTTTGAACAAATAAAAAGCAAAGGAATCTGGGAGATGATTTTAAAGTATGGTTCTTAATTCCCAAGAGAAACATACTATGTGGTTTGGGGGACCTCTTAGGTGACAGTGTGACCTGTTTGTGCCTAAACAGATTGTTTTGAGGACTCATTAGGCACAGAAGGAGGCATGATCTGCAAGGTTGGATATCCCTGAAATTGAACCATTTTAATGATGAAAGGGCAAATGATGGATGTCATTGGAAGAGAGTTTTTTCAGGCAGGAATTGGTAAATGTATTAACCGAAAAGAACCAATTACACATAAGGAAGTGAGTTATCTCAAAGGGCTGTAGATCCTCAAACCATAAACTTTTGGGAGAAAGCTAAGGGTTGCACAACATACGGAGATGAAAGACAAAGATCGCACTTCACTGATTTTGGAAGTGTGGTTCTGACCCACTGATGTTCTCAGTAGTCATCTTGGAAGATGCAAATGTCTTTATGGTACTGTCTTTAAATTCAAGAGTCCAATATCTTTGAGCTAACCTGCAGGATCATAGCTAATCCTCTTGAATCCATAAACCCAGGTTAAATATCACTTAGCAAGTTTCCAAGTTGACTTGGGCAGACCGTTCATAGCTTTGTGCATCTAACACTGAGCTGACTATGTGCACTAGTATTTGAGTGAAGCTTGTGTTACTTATTATGGCAAGTCTTAGATGCCGCCAGTTGAAGAACAAAGGGCATAATGGCTTCTTTTGAAATATGCAATGTCTTCATCTTTACCCCAGTAGTGCGGCTCTTCCACGTTTCTCTGGTTTATATAACTAAGTGAAATATGTTTACAATCCTTGTTTTGGCAGTGATTTCTGTGTGATAGAACTGTGTAGTCTCCTGTGGTTGACAGTTCGAAAATGCTGAACATCCCTTCAGGATCTCCTATTAAATTTTGACTCTTCCAGCTGCATTTTTGTTCTTGTCTCTTGAGTCTATTTCTACCCCATAGCTCTAAAGGACCCCACATAGCAATTTGGTGGTTTCCTTAGCACCTCCTTGATTTCATAATGCAACTACTTTTCTTGAATCTACTTGAGCCCTCAAGTTACTTACAACCTTTGCCACTGCATACAGAAAAAATTCTCTTCTCTTTTGGGCACTGGTTTCTCTGATTGGAGCTGTACTTTCTACGTTTTTCCCTCTTCTATATCAGAACTTCCTCCTTTTACCTAGGAGCTCTAAAAGCTAACAACTTTTACCAAAATTCATTTCACCTTAAGAACTCTACTTCAATTCTTGACCAGCCTACCTGGATGGCCCCAAACTCTTATCAGAGAACGTACATGTTCCCACCTCTTCAGACCTTCCCATCCATGATGTCATCAATGCTTGAATAACTTTCATGTAAAACAAAAACATCAAATTAATTGAGTTTTTCAAAAGAGACATAAAATACAAGTACTTATATTGATTAGGATGTGTTTACCTACAAATAATAGGGAACCAAATTCAATGACTTAGACCAGTGTGTGGTTCTCAAATTTGGGGGCTTATCAGGATCCCCTGAAATGCTTTTCAGACTAGCTCTCTGGGCCCAGGCCCACACTTCCTTGTCAGTTGGTCTGAATGGGGCCCAAGAATATGGGTTTCTAACAATTTCCCAGGTGATTCCAATGCTGCTGATCTGGGACTACACTTGGAGAACCACCAAACAGTAAAGGAATGTATTATTTCACATAACAAGAAGTTCAGGGTTGGATGAAGAAGACAGCTAAAAGACATCATCAGGGGCCCAGAATCTTTTCATCTTTCTACTCTCTCAGCCATCCTTCAAGATACTAGCTTTTCTCTCAGACTTGCCCCCTCGTGTTTATAAGGTGGTTATAGCAGCTCTGAACAACATTTTGTCCCATGATAATACACAATAAAGACAGCTTCTCTTCTTTGGTACCTTTTTGGAGTCATAATGCTAACAGTCCCAAAACTACCCTTTGCACCCAGCTCTACCTTACTTCCATGACCAGAACTGGGTCCCATGCTCATTCTGACATTGCTCCCCAGGAAAAGAGCCTGTGCTGTGGCTGATTTACACTCAAAGAGATTCACACTCTGGGCTGAGAAGCACTTGGATCAGCATCTCATGAAGCACCAGGCTGCTAGGTACCGAATAAAAGTTCCGTGTTGGGTATTCCCCAATTGAGAAGGGATGGTGTCCCAATGGGAGGCAGCCACCGGTGTCTCCCATGGCAGCAGAAAATGAACGCGTGATCAAAACCCTTTCCACATGCAATTATTCCTCAAATGTGTTCTCTCCACTCACGGTGCATGTACTCCCAATGTCCAGTGATTTTGAAAAGAAGGATTTATAATAAAGCACAAGTAGAATAAAATAATTTCTCACTATTAAAAGCATAATAGTGATGCTGGCCTATATTTACAGGATTTTTATTTTCAAGACACTGGACGTAATTCTACCACTTTGTTTCTCACATATGTTTGCTTTTGTTATTGAATCCTGTGACGTTGGGAGCTATTTTATAAAAGATCAAGATACAAAGGATGGAAAATTGGACCTTTGAAGGTGCATGAAAGAGCAAGGACTATTTAGGTTGTAAAAGAGAAAGCTGTGGTGATTTATCAGCATTCATTACATTAGAGACTATGCTAAGGAAATGACTTGTCAGCTGACCTCAGAAGAAGATATAACTAGAAAAAGGGACAAAAGACAGTGAAAAAAAGTGTTTTCCACCAGAAATAACTTGATAATAAGGATTATTAAACACCAATATTTATGTCAAACGTATTTTAGATTACAGTCAAGCTTCTGCTCTCAAATGTCTTGGTTCTCAAACAACTTGGTTCTCGACTACACTGTTCATGGAAAAAATGTCCTAGATGTCTAACAAAACTTCAGGTCTCTATTCTCGGTCTCGATTCTCTTACCTGACAACCCCTACAGACTGATACCTGTATGACCAGTCACATGTCTCTCAGGCAACAAAGGAGATTCAGTTTTTGAACAAATAGCTTCTTGAACAGTTTTCCAGAATGAATTAAGTTCGAGAACTGAGGTTCCACTGTACATTTATTTTTTTATTTTTTGGATACCTTAAAAAATAGGACTTTGTAGCCATCTTTGTTTGAAAGGATGAGAGAGTGGTGGGTTGGCCATACAAGCTCAACCTGACCTTCCCACAGGGGCTTCCACACTTCACAACTCCAGAAGCAGGAGTTTTGCTCTCTTCAGTGCTCATGCCAGCAGCACTCTGGCCTTGTGCAGGACACAGCCTGAAAGCCCATATATCCTGGTCCTGTTTCTTGTTCTGGCATCTCTGAGGATTAGCACACCACTTGGCACTGGATTTAAGCAGGAAAAAGAGAATTATTATAGTGTGTCTTATACCTAGGTTACTTTGTAACAAAAGTATTTAAGAATTTGAAGGAAAGATCTTAAAACTTGAAGAAAAAATCAGGATTTTAGGTTAAACCTGACTATAGTCTAGTTTTATAAAATCATGCTGTTAGAGCATCTCTAATTTATGTCATTTCAAAGGATTATAGAACACAGTACAGCCAAGTGACAGAATGATGTTTATAAAATGCACATTTTAATCCATTTGGGTTAAAAATACCCTGGTCAAATACTATTTTCCACCCTCCCCTACTCCCATTATCTTATAAGAAAAGTCAAAAAAATTCCTAAGCCTGCTAGACACAAAGCACTTTATGATGTGGCTTCTGCCTACTTCCTTTGTCCTATTTTTATGGCCCTCTCCCCCGTGTTCCACCCATACTGTGAATCTATGCCCAAGACTTACTAAATTACATGAATTGCACCCAACTCACTGATGAAAGAAAACAATGAAACTGAAAACATAATTGCTGAACTTGAAATAAATGTTTATTTGCCAAGAGGTAATGTTTCATAAAAGATGCCCCAGAAGAACTTCTGCAAGATATTAGAAGTTAGAAGTAGTTTTTAAAAATACACATTTAAACATTACATATCACTCCTTCACTTCATTTAAAATCTGAGGCCATTCACATTATCATTTCTTCTCACCGCCTCTTTCTTCTTTCCCTCCTTGTATTTCCTAGTTATTGTTTTTGCATTGTCAAGGTTAAAAAAATTACATTTGTTCTGTAACATAATCAACATGATTTTAAGATATTCAGCCTCAACTTAAAGTGATTTATTTCCTGCTGTTTGTCCTCAGAACATGCTTACTTTTTGATCCAGCTGTTAGTTATCTGGATTTCCTTACTAAAAGCCCACAAACAGAAAAC
>VMDR010025888.1:0-14272 GCA_007922815.1 Macrotus californicus
GAATGTATAAATCTGTTTAAAATATAGAAGGATATTTAACAAAATTTGAAAAGCCCTTTTAAGAATGATTGTTAAAATTAACTAGATTTATAAATAGAATAATGGGAGTTGTTGTAGGTTGGACTTAAAAGCATAAGCAAAATTTTGGGGTTTTACAATATATTACTTAAATTGAGTACAATCTTAAAAAGTAACTCCAAGTTGACGCCCTGTGCCCGATCGTGTGCTGGTCACCTCAGAGATCTTGACGGGCTGGCCGTGTGAAAGGATCAGTAAGCCTTTGGCTAGAGATTTACTACATCCGTCCTTGGAAGAGGAAAAGAACAACATAAAAGGAAGCGACCAGTTCAAAGTCCAAGCCCTCATTTTATGGATGTAAAACGTCCAAGCTGCAACAAGAGCGCCATGCTTTCTGCCGTGCTCAGACGGCGGCTCTTGGTGCAGGTGTCTGTCTCCACGGCGCTGTGCCGGCGAGTGAGGAAAGGCTAGGGACTCAGAACAGTGTTCATTTAGAGAAAGGAACACGGATGGCCCACACAGCCTCCTTGACTTGTATTTGAGTCAGGGAGCAACATCTCAAATGTTTCTTTATTGGTCATTCTTGACATACAGCATGAAGGTAGCTGTGACTTACAGATGAACAAGTCCTTCCTCTAAATCAGGGAGTAGTTAGAGGTGAGGCCTGGTAGAAGAGTTTGAATGTGAAGCTATGGGCTGGAAACCTACAACCCCACCCCTGATTCACCAAACTGGAGACTGGTTGATAGGCCCAGGAAGAAGCTCTGGGGCTCCAGAGCAGGGAGCCCCGGCTGTGTCCTAGCCTGTCCTGAAATGCCCCAGAGTCTTCTTTCCTTGGGATCTCATTCTCCAGGAAGGATTTCCATACACATCCACTGAATTCAGAGCATGGGCTGGACTCTCTTGGGTCAGTCACTAGAAGAGTCTGCTTAACATTCTCCTGAAGCCAATCAAAGCCTGTGTGGCGCCGTGTTAACCACAGAATGCCTTCACTTAACCCCACTGTGCAGACAGGACATAGCTTCAAGTATGGAGCCAGGATTTGGGCCAGAGCGCTTGCAGCTGGGAGAAAGGGTTAGGTTATCCTTGTTGGTGTAAGGAACATCCAAACATGTAAAGAATTCTTATAAGAGTCTGAGTCAAAACTGATGACAATTACAGGGAAGCAAGATCTCAATTGCTCCAGAGAATAAGTTTTGCAGTTTCTTTTATGCATCTGAGATTAAAGAGGAAAGGCAAAGATAAACATTTACTATAAAGTTCTAGGCCTGGGGCATGACTGCCCAGTTAGGAATTTATGATCAGATCACTCTGTGAGGTTACTTTCCCCGAGACCCCTTTTTCGTCCACACCTATAGGGAACCTATCCATGTGTGATGTGATCTAGTGGCTCAGCTCTGGTTCTGAATGCAGACAGACGCATGTGGCGTGCAGAGAACATCTGTGACTAGGTCTCTCATGGGGAATCAGGCATGCATTGTACCTAGGCTGCTTTGAGACTTGCTTTTGCTAGAAACTTCCTCACCTTGAATTGAGGAAACAAATGTTTACTGCATATCTTTAAAGTAACCTCCCCAAATCTATGCTAAACCTCTCAAGTTTGGGTGTAACCAGTTCAACCTCTTTTCCCTTTACATTTGCAAATGACCTTTATCTTAAAGGGATTAGCAACATTCTTTCTTTTGTTATGGTAACCACCTAAAGCCAACCTGTACATAGTTAATGAGAACCATCCTGGATGCAATGTACCTAGAGTGTCAATAAAAGCCTGTGGAGGCAAGGGGTCCGGGCCCTCTCTCTCTCTAAGAGAGAGTGGCCACACAGGCTGGCCCTCTCTCACCCTCTCCCTGGTCCTCTCTGTCTCTCTTGCTCTCTCTCCCACACTCTCTCTCTCTCACTCTCTCTCTCTCTCCCTCTATCTCTCTGATAGAGCGGTCACGCAAGCCCTAGCACTCTCTCACTTAGAGAGTGGCTTGACATCCCTTTTTCTCCACCGGATTCCTTTAGTGCATGTGAATTTGTCATTAGTCCGGGGATATAGGACAAGCATTCCACAATGATATGCGGTCCTGCCGGTCAGGACCGCGACACACACCCCGAAGTGGTTAACCTGTCCTGCCATGAGCATGACTGGCTCCTCCTGAGGGTCCCAGATGTGCCCTCAAACCCACAGCAGCAACGCTGCTCCCCCTCTTCCCTCTGCCTCACATGCTATTCAGCACTTGGCTTCCTCTCCCAGGCTAGAACACTTCCTGACATCTAAAACAGTTTGTGCTCATTGAGCTAGAAAAGGCTAGAAAATGGATAAAGTAGACACTCAAAGTGACCTTTTCTCTTCCCCAAAGTAACAGCTTTCCTGCCTAAGATTTTTGTTGTTGGAATATTGTAATGCTTTATTTAATTGTAAATGATGTAACCAAAACTGACTAAAAATTGATACACTTAACCAAAAAGACCAGTGTGAGTGGGACCAGAGGCTGTGGAAACACTTCCTTTTCTTTCCTGATTCCACTTTCCTTTCCAGGCTTCATCTGGAGGCAACTGCTCCTCTTCTTCACAATAAGGAGTCCCATCTCATGGGTGTTCAACTCAATAACTCAGGAGAAGGGAACCCTTCCTGCTTTCTTAGCTATTGTGCATAAGTCTCTGACTTGTCTCATGCCCCTACTTTGCCCAACTTCAGTCTGTTCTCCACTACATTCAGCACAGAAAGTTCTAGAGGCTAGGAAGAGCAAGGCAAACTGCAGGGAAGGCAGAGCTCATCCTGAGGACCCTTCTCTTGGCTTATAGGTGGCTGCTGTCTTACTGTGTGTTCACGTGACCTGTGCGTGCAGGCATGGAGAGAGAAAAAGGATTTTTTTATGGAACACTTCATAAATGTGGGTGTCATCCTTGCTCAGGAGCCTTGCTAATTCTCTCTGCATCCTTCCAATTTTTATATGTTTGCTGCCAAAACGAGCACACAAAAAAAAGATCTTTTAAGACCTGTCTTAAGATAAGGTAAGTGAGAGAATCAAGGGAGCATAAGGAACCACGGATGTGGCAGAGGAAACCATTCTTAGGAAAGGTTCGAGATGAACTCCCCTGGAAGGATTTCCAGGAGTGTTGTGTTTAGGGTGGCTGAGCCTCATGCCGAAGGGACTGCAATTCACTGTGGGTCGGGGCAGGATTCAGTGGCCATGGGGATGAGGCCCAAGTCAGGAAGAGAAGCAGGTTTTTCTCTGTGTCTTCAGCGACCAGGCAGCTGCGGTCTGGGGGACTAAACTGGCCTTTCAAGCCCTACTTCTCCCATTCTATGTTCCTGGCCCCATGTCTGACGATCAAAGATGCACAGTCTTTAAAGAGTTTCAGCAAAGTCTTGCTTAGATACAAGAGGAGCCATTAACTGAGACCACACTCCTTTTGCTTTAAAGACGGAGGCAGACAAACAACAGATAAGAGAGTGCTTATGTAGTTCAAATGGAAGGCAGTCAATAAAGACCTCTGAGGAGGCAGGTGAGACGAGCAGAACAAACATGAGCTTAGTCGCCTGTGTCCAGCTGAAGCTGAAACGCAGAATGAGGGGATAATAATAGCAGACCCTTACTGATTGCTGGCTTTCATATATTAACTCATCTAATCTTCACAACAACTTGTTGAGGCAGTTCCTTTGATTATACTCAGTTATAGAAAAGAAACGGAGGCACAGAGACACTGACTCATTTAGCCCAAGGTCTGGAACCCCGTAATCTGGCTTCAGAGTCTACACTCTTAGCTTCTCCCCTTTCTCACTTGTCTTCACTCAGAGTCAGGGACTAATGTCCCTGTTTAACAGAGGAAGGTGAGCTCCAATTCCCCAGCCACCTGTGGAAATTAAACAGGACGCTAAAAGCCAACCCCATACCCTGGGGAAACCAAGGGGAGGAATTACATTGTCCAGGTGCCTTTTCCTGTGAAGTACAACCTCAGACAAGGCAGTCACACCAGGTCCTGCCTCTGGTTTGACAGCACACAGTGAGTGAAAAGATGCTCAGTGTCATTAGTCATTAGGGAAATGCAAATAAAAGCCTCAAGTAGAAACCACTCATACCCAGCAGGATAGTTATCACCAAAAAGGCAGAAGTTAAGTGTTGGTGAGGATGTGGAGAAGTTGTAACCCTCACATATTGCTGGTAGGAATGGAAAATGATGCAGCCACATTGCAAATAGTCTAACAGTGCCTCAAAAAGTGACACATGGAGTTATCCTATGACCCATCAATTCCACTCCTAGATATATACCTCAGGGAATTGAAAATAGGTACTCAGACAGGTAGTTGTATTCAAATGTTCCATTCATGATAGCCAAAATGTGGGAACAGCCCAAATATCCAACCATGAATGGATTTTTTAAAATGTGGTCTATATCACAATGGAATGATTCATTCATAATTTCAGCTTGGCGGAATTTCCTCAGAGAGGAAAACTGAGACAGAGACAGTTCTGTAGGTGGCCACAGGCCCTAGGTTAGCCTTTACTAACCTAGGGGGTCAGGTGGTAAAGCTGGAATTTGGACCCAGACAGTCTCAGACCGCAGCCACAGTGTTTTCCCCCGGTCCATATTACTTTTATCATGGGTCCTGCCAGCACTGGATTCATGATATTAGAAAGCCATCTCCTCTCCCCCATCCCTGACTCTCGCCCTGTGGGAGGGGTGAGATTACCCAGCCAACTGCCTCTCTCACCCCCCTTTGCTGGAGGACAGGTCTTCCCTCTTCTTGGTCAGGCTAAATCCTCAGAGCTTTCTTCCTCCCTTGCCCTCAGCACATCGCCTGTTGCCAAGGGCTGCCAGGCTGCCTCAAATCTACTCATTTTCTCTTCTCCACACCCACTGCACCTCTGACTCTTTCCTTCTGTGCCTCACAAACTGGGAATGCAAAGACACACAGACGTGGCCCCACCCTCAAGGAGCTTACTGTCAAACAGAAACCCATGAGCAGACAATTTGTATACAGTAATTAATTTCGTGGGAAAGGAAGGCACAGGGTCACGCCTACAAGTGGAGGAATGAGGGTGGACTTTTAGGTAAACTAAGGAAATCAGGAAAGCTTTCCTGGAGGAGGCGAGGCCTGCATTAGGGCTACAGGACAGTTGGGACTATAGGTACTAGCCAGCTCATTCACAGCTCTTTGAAGTTCAGCCCTGTACACCAGTCATCCTTCCCCAGCCCCCCAAACTCCTATCTTCTGCACACTCTACCCTATAACTCTTACGCAAGGCAAATGTTAACAGAGCAGGGTTCAAATCCCCATTCTGACAAAACCCAGCAGCCTTGCACTGATTGTTTAACCTCACTATGCCTTTCTCCAGCTGTGAAGCAGTGAGGATAATACCTCCCGTGTGTAGCTGTTGGAAAAATTAGCAATGACATGCAACCCAGCCCATGGCAGTTATTTAATAAGTGGTTGTCCTTAATATTACACTATTTGTTCTGCCTGAAATATCTTTCCCCTCAAGCCCCAATGTCTTTAGGAAATCACCAGAGATCCAAGAGTCGAAATGAACGTGTCCTCCTCCAGACCCATGTCCCTTTCATGAATGAGCATCCCAGAGTCGACCTTGCATCAGCATGTAGACATATTGCATGGCATACAGTATGTAGAATCTCCACCTCGATGCTCAGCTCTGGACAGTGGCAATTGTACTTTACTCATTGTTAACCCCTCTCAGCCCAGCTATTCATAAAATTAAAACATAGACCAAATCCTGTCTTGAGGAATGTCTCAGGCAGCTGGGTGTGGAGGTGTTGTGCTGGCCACAGGCCACAGCAGGGACAGGCCAGGGGACCAGGACCCAGTGGCTGAATGTGCAGTGAGGGAAGAGGGGGGAGACAAGATAGATCAGATACAGAAAAGGTGAAAAATAGGATGTGAGGGTGATCTTGCTGCAACATCTGTCACCCCATTGATCACCAGGGTTGATTCGGCCGATCGGGCTAGCTAGACAGGTGTCCCCTTCCTCCCTCACTGATCCATGTACACCCCTCCCAAAGCTACACCCTTGGTCTAAGAGAATAACCTTCTGAACTAGAGGAGAGGACCAGTCTTTGGTCAAGGGTATATGAGTAGCTGCACTCCCCTGCTAGGACCTCCAGCTCTCAAAAAAAAAATGAAAAATATAGGAAAGGGAAGGCGGAAATTACTAAGACTAGCATGCGTCAAACTGTCTGAACTTGTAAATTGGAGTCATTTTGCTTCACATTAAATCTTCCACAAATAAGCAATTCCCAAAAGAAGACATTTGAGGAGACATTAAATATACAAAACTTGGTCAATTTCTCTACAAGTCAAAAATTAAAATTAAAATAAGACACAAGATGTCAGAGTGGTAAAGACAAAAAAAAAATGTGTGTGCCCCATTGGTGGTCCTCCTACCACTGCATCCTTTTGGTTCTATGACCTTACTTCTAGGAACTTCTCTTAAGGAAATTATCAAATAAGTGTGTGGTAGCATATTCAAAAACGTTTCATTATAGCATTACCTATAGTAACAGCAAAAACTAGCAAACAGCGAGATGCCCAATAATAAGATGCTATTAAATAAATCATGGCACAATATTACGTAGCCATAAAAATTAACGTAGCAACTCTGTGTTTTTAACAGTGAAAGGTGTTTGTGATATAGTGAAAGTGAAAAAAGCAGATCGCAAAGTGATAACAACCCTACTTTTGTGTCTGCTTGCATATCTGTAAATGCATAGAACAATTTAAGTCTGGGAGAATATCTCCTTGGAAGTGATTATTTATGCATACTTTCTAATTTTTCTGCAGTATAATAAAATAAATTTTGTATTCCATGTGGGCTGTAAGTGGTGCGCCCGGTAGCTGCCTCCCTGCATGCACTAAACACCTGCTGGCCTGGTGCTCACCAGAGATCCCGCTTACATGGTCCCCATCAGGGTGTGAGTCTGAAGCCATCAGCAGAGAAAATCTTCCCAGACCAGAGCAGCTCAGGCAGAGTGAAAGGCCCTTTTTTCTTCTCTTGCCTGTGAGAGCAGAGGAGGGAGTCTTTGCTCAGATTAACGTGTTTATAAGAACAGAGAACGGGCTGTCCCTGCTCTGCTCCAGAAGTAGGGGTCATACATTTAAAAGAGCAGCAGGGGCAGCCCATGGTCTATTCCACTGAAGTGGGCCATGGGAGAGGAAGAAATGTAAGACCCCTTCCCCCAGGAAGTCACCAAGTCGAGATGTAATTGTTATGACCATCCTCACAAATTCAGGTTTCCCCAAACTCAGGTAAGAGAAACCCGAGATTGGCTTTGTAATTAACTGATTGTCAGCCAGTGTTAGAATTCCTCCCCGCCCTGGGCACTTCTCTGAACCCAGGACTCCCTAGGAAGCCACTCCAGGCACCGGCACACTATATTTGAAGTAAATCCTTGGGGTTGAACTTGCTCCAGGCTGCAGGAACGTGGACACCTGTCTGGGTGAATGGAAAAATAAAAAAAATAATGGGATTTAGAACGAAAGGCAGGAGACTGTCCCTAAAGAAGGGTGCTACTTCCTCTAAGAGTCCATCAGAACTGCTTCTTCTTCAATGAATCACTGACAGTTAACACCTCCTGCTTGGTATTAGTGTCTTTTCAAGAATTTCCAGGCATTTCACAGTTTAACTCCTGAATTAGGTTGACTGTGTCCAGAAGGAAGGGCCAGTTTCAATGGTCTCCTTATCTCACTACTTAAGTACCAAGCCTGGCGTCCTGAGCAATGATACCATTCCTTCACCACACAATTAGTGTGGGCCCACTGTGCACAAGCAGGGTTAGAAACACTGAAGAGTCTCTAGTGAACAGGGCAGTTTTCAGTAAGATAAAAATAACAATTTAAGTAAGACAAACAATTCCACCTGCCTTTCCATTCAGTAAGCCCACATCCCGAGAGCCCAAGCTGGGAGAAATTACTCTGGGGTTCCTGCCTAAGCATCTCACCAGGCAGAACAGGGTTCAATGTTAACACAGTTTTTTATAAAGCATCACTCTTCCATAAAAGCCAAGTGCTTCCTCTGCTGTCTGACCAGAGAAAACACTGATCTGTTCCAGCTTGGAGGAAGGTGACTCTGTCAAACCTACTGAGTGTGTGGGTTTTCAACATGGCATGGCCAGAGGAGGCCTCAAGGTTTATATTGGTCATGTGTCAATTCCATGTAATGTGGGCTTTTAGACCTGACTCCTGATAGACTCTGATTCCCCTGCATATATCTGCTAATTATCTGCGAACTCAATAGCTGACACCCACTACTCCACACCATGCTTATGAAGTCCCTACCATGAGATGAACCTGGAGAAGGACCACTCTCAAAGGGTTAACAGTATCTCCAAATTGTATGTTTTACATCTACAGAGCATTTTGCAATGCCAACCTAATGTTTGTATGTTTGTTTATTTATGTACTTATTTATTGTTGAGAGGTCGTTTGTTAAAGCTGAGAACCGTGAAACAAAGGAAGGGCTTAGGGTAGAAGAAGCAACAGGGGGGAGCATACGCAGTGCTCTGCTTTGGCTCCCTAGAAACTTTATAGAAAAGAAGTGAGTCTAGGAGGGGCTGCTGTTGGCTCACTGGGAAGTCAGTCAAGGGGTCCTTGAGACAGATTTAGGGGGTAAGCTCAGGACAAGCTGCCTTTAGGGTTTGTCTTTAGGGTTTAGGAGAGAGAAATAAAGAGCCTCTCCTCAGAGGGAAGAAAGGCATGGGTGTGCTCCAGAAAGAGTCCACCCTGAACTAATGTGTTATTTGCCCAGCATCTCTCCCCTTTTCTGAGACTTGCACCCATACTTTTAGGAAATTCTTTTCTTACCCTACAACCCTGAGTTCTAAATGGGTGCTACCACCACTTCCAGCTGCTGCCTCCTTCCCTGCGCACATGTGATTGGCTGAAGAGGGTCCACCAGACCCATACCGAGCTGATCACAGCATCTCATCCCCTGTCCCTATTGACAGTGGATGGAAGAGTGTCCTGCTCCAGCATGGCCAAAGTCCCAGGATTCCAACTGGATCTCAAACAAAAGATGCAGACATTGCCAGTGGAGAGGCAACCAGAAGGGCTGCACCAGCATTCCCATGGGAACAGAACTGAGAGAGGTGGGGAGACAGCCTCCCAGCAGCAAGCATTGCTGCCACCCTGAGGACCTCCCCCCAACATGAGACTTCCTATAAATTCTTTTTGACTGAGCTTGTTCAAGGTGCCTTTCATTCACTTGCAACCGAAGTGTCTAAGATGCTCTATCTTATCATTTGTTCCTTTCCCCACGGAAGGAGCTCAGAGGGGTTCGGTGAACTGTCCAACATCCCACTGCCAGTAGAGAAAGCAACAAGAATTTAGACACTGCTTGGGACCTGGGGGACATCTGTGACCCTTAAAAGGGGTTTCCCTGCTTCAAATCTCATCCCTTCTTGCATTCATTTTGTACCCTCTGGTGGCTCTTTTTCACAACACAAAGCTGCGTATGTCACATCTGTGTCCAATCCTGCAGGGACACACAGTCATAGCAAAGACTCCTCTGCAGGACTCCTGCCCACCTTTCCAGCTCACTACTCCCTCCCTCCCTACAGCTCCCTGAGTGAGCATACTGCTTCCTCTGCCAGGAGCCCTGCCGAGGCCTGGCATGTCCCCCTAGTCCCCATGCACCCAGGGAGGCTCACTGCCACCCACCACCCCAGGAGGAGCCATGTTACCTCTCTGTCTGCTCCTTCCTGGATCTGCCTCTAACAAGGCACCATTCTCCTTGTTCCTAGTCCTCCTCTGCCTTCTGAAATAGAGGTTCATGGAGACAGGGACAGTAATGTCATCTATCTTGAACACAGCGCCCGGCACATAGTAGGTACTCAGTAAATGTTTGCTGAAGGCTGATGCAAATGTCAAGCACTCATACTTTGTCAATAATCAGCATCAGGTTGGAGGTCGACTGACGTGATGCTTTGAAGCCAGGGAGAGCTGACCTGACAAATCTGAAATACCTTTGCAGAGATTCATCACTTCATGTACCCAATTAACGCTGGGCCATTAGTCCTTTCTGAAGCTGCCAGGATCTATTAAGCCATTTCACTTCTCCGCAGACATTTTAGAATCAGTCCCAAGGGCACTTTTTTTTCAGGCCTGGGCAGCCAAAGCCTAAATGACTTAAGTGGTGAGCGTTCCATCACTCCCACCGGGAACACATCCACTGAGGCAAACTTTTAATGGATCTAAAACACTGTGAAGCAAGAAAACTCCTGAAACTCAGACTAGAATCAGCTGCAACCCTTAAAGAAATACTGGCCTGGTGTCTTTCCGAAGGGATGACCTTCTGAGTAACTGGAACACAAAATCACCTGATGTGTGGTGATTGGAATGGTCCAAGGAAAGTCCCCAGGCCTGATGGATGCCCCTCAGCAATTCACCACAATGCCTGAAATTCCCTCCATTAATCACTTAACAAATATTTATTGAGCACCTACTAAGAGCCAGGCACTTGGAGAGTCTGCCTTGAATCATTACAGTTTTGTCCTGTTGAGCTAAGTTAGGCTTGATGCTGAGCTCAAAAGTAAATACCCTTTGGAGGGTAATCCACTAAGTGTTATCAGTCATTAAAACCATCCTACCAAGAAGACACAGCTGCATGCATGGGGTCCTAGGACAGATAAGGATGCAAGCTGCCAGGGGGAAAGGGGCTGTGAGTCTTATGGGATACAGGCTAACTGTGCAGTGAGTAGGCACCTTGGGTGAGTTTACCATGTCCAGGCAGCTCCCCATCCTGCAGCCTTATGGAGTTGACAGATCGAGTCCACAAGCCCAGTGGGTTTGTCCAATAGACCTTGTTTATGGGATTAGCCTATGTTCCACAGCCTGCTCCAACTTCTAATTCTATCAAGAAAGGTCCTAACCCTGGCTGGTGTGGCTCAGTGGATTGAGCACCGGCCTGTGGACTAAAAGTCGCTGGTTCGATTCCCAGTCAGGGCACACGCCTGGGTTGTGGGCCAGGTCCTCAGCAGAGGGTGTGTGAAAGGCAACCACACACTGATGTCTCCCTCTCTTTCTCCCTCCCTTCCCCTTTCTCTAAAAGTAAATAAATAAAAAATTTAAAAAATAAATAAAGACCCTGGATTTGCCCTGGGAATGTGGAAGCAATCAAATCTTCCTGGTGTGGGCATTTAGTTTAGCCTCTGAGAGAAAAACTTTTTTAGTCAGGCCTAGCTGTAAGCTGCAACAATAATAATAATCCAACAACTACCGCTATCATTTATCAAGTACCCACTGGGTGCCAGGCACTGTACCAGGTGCTCTGTGTCATCATTTTCTCACAATAATGCCCAGGAAATGCATTTTAAGAAACCAAGGCTATGAGAGGCTATTTGCTGAACATCACACAACCGGCCCATGGCTGAGACAGGGCTGAGACCCAGCACCTGTGCAGCTCTGGGACCCACTTCTTCACCGCTCGGCTGCACGAGTCATGAGCAGGCCAACATTTCAGGGCCATCCTTGTCTAGGTCCTGTTGAAGCAACATGAGTGAACCCATGAGAACTGAGAAGGGGAACTAGGTCTGCCCTCTGAGAACTTATTTGTAGCAATGAAGAGCTTCTCTAAAGAGATGGAATGGCTCCATTGTAACCAGACTGAAGGTATGGAGAGAGGAAGAGGGTTCGATGGTTGGTAGGGGACCCTTCAACAGGTGACATCAGGGGCACACTCGCCTCTGCTTTCCTCTTAACAGCAATAAGAAGTGACGTGCCCCTGGTGGAGACAGCATGTGCCAGGAAGTGCCACAGTCTGGTGAAACAGCACCACTATCTTTCAGACTCTTCTTCTCCCACTTGTGCCAGTTCCCCACAATGTGCTGCTCAGCAGCCACAGATATCTGACCCTCGACTGTTACAGCTCACTGTAAATGGACAACTGGAATGTGATTCATCAACCCCTCTCATGAACTTAGGGCCTGGTGCCTCCATATTGACCAGTAACAGGCCAGAGGCTGGACCATGGGGCCCACCTCTGAATTCTGACTGAATGCTGAGCTGGCTGGTGCCAGGCAGACTCTCTAGCTGGTCCCAGGCCTCCTTTATTTTTATTTTTTTAATTCTTATTTATTCACTTTAGAGAGAAAGAGAGGAAGGGAGAAAGAAAGTGAGAGAAACAATGATGTGAGAAACATCAATCAGTGACCTCCTGTACACATACTGACTGGGGATCAAACCCACAACCTTGGCATATGGGGATGATGCTCTAACCAACTGAGCTACCTGACCAGAGCCCCCAAGCTTCTTTAGATGGTTCCAGATCCTGCCAACCTTCCCTTTCTCCCTTCTTAGGAATTCATGCCTTCAAGCTGTGGTCCTTGTCTGCCCCATCTGCCTTCCTCTCAGAAAACCCAGGGATAACCTGTACAGGAGTGGGTGGGTGTCTTTTCAGACTTCTCTCCCATTCCCTTTGAACTCTGCCTTCCAAGGTTTCACGCAGCTTCACCTGATAAAACAACCATGTGCTACCCTTTCCAGGCATCGAAAATAAAAATGGGTTCTAAGGCATTAAAAATCTGCCATTTGTGACAACATGGATGGACCTTGAGATTATGCTACGTGAAATGTCAGTCAGAAAAAGCTAAGAACCATATGATTTCACTCATATGTGGGACTAAAAACTGAAACTCATAGATCCAGATGGACCAGAGTATGGTGGTTACCAGAGGGGAGGAGGCTGGAGAGTCAGCAAAGCATAAAGGAGACCAAATATGTGGCAGAGTGGGAAATGGTCTGACTCGGGGTGGTGAGCACACAACGCAGTGCACACATCACGTGTCACAGCATTGCGCACTAAAAACCTATGTAATCTTGTTAACCAGTGTTACCCCCATAAGTTTGAGACGATAAATAAATAAATGCTTGCTTTTTAACTTGAAAAAAATCATTGCAACTTTTTATCTAACATATTATATTAATGACTATGTTATTAAACATAGTATTATTTGGAGATATATTATAAATCTAGTTACAATCAAATTCTAGAACCTTTTGCCATATAAAAAAACATAGAGCAGACTATAATGAACTCCCACATCTTCCTCACCTAATTTCAACAATAATCAACATTTTGTCCATCTGGTTCCATCCATCTCCCACCCTTTTTTACTCTGAGTACTTTTAAAGCCAACGCCAGAGAACATGACTTCACTCACACAAACTTGGTTACGTGTCCCTAACAGGGAAGCACACTTTAAAAAACGTAACTATGATGCCAGCATTATCGTCAACAAAGTAAACAATAAACCCTTAACTTCGATCTAATACTCAGTCCCAATGTTCAAACTTTGCAAATGGCTTTAAAAACGTCTTATTGTGACTTCCAGCCAAGATGGAGGTGTAGGTAGACACACTGTGCCTCCTCGCACAACCAAAAGAAGGACAACAACAAATTTTAAAAGAAAAAACAACCAGAACTGACAGAAAATCGAACCGTATGGAAGTCCGACAACCAAGAAACTAAGAAACATACATCCAGACCGGTAGGAGGGGCGGAGAGGAGTCGCATGGCCGGGCAGCTGGAGGACCGGGGAAAGGCGCGGCTGGCCGGGAGAGATGGTGGCTGCAGACTGGGCGTCCCACTCCCTCGTGAGGATAAACGGGGAGGAACGGCTCGGGAGCGGGACGGACCCCACAACCCAGAGTTCCGGCTCCGGGAGGTGAAGCCTCAAAGCCTCTGATTGAAAACTCCTGTGGGGATTGAGGTGGCAGCGGCGGCAGCAGGAGAAACTCCCAGCCTCACTGGAGAGCTCGTTGGAGAGACCCACAGGGTCCTGGAGCATACACAGCCCTCCCACCGGGGATCGGCACCGAAGCCAGCACCAGAGGGGCCCCGTTGGACTGTGGGTAGTGCGGAAAGTGACTGGTAACCGGCAGGGAGTGGAGTGGCCGCCATTGTTCCCTCTCGGACCCCTCCCCCACAAACAGCATCACAACGCAGCAATGTGGCTGCCCTGCCCTGGTGAACACCTGAGGCTACGCCCCTTACTATGTAACAGGCACGCCAAGACAACAAAAATGGCCCAAATGAAAGAACAGATCAAAGCTCCAAAAAAAATACAACTAAGTGACCAAGAGATAGCCAACCTATCAGATGCACAGTTCAAAACACTGGTAATCAGGATGCTCACAGACTTGGTTGAATTTGGTCGCAAATTAGATGAACAAATGAAGGATACAATAAGGGAAATGAAGAAAAATGTACAGGGAACCAACAGTGATGGGAAGAAAAACGGGACTCAAATCAAT